>QJNU01000619.1:0-43736 GCA_004154915.1 Monosporascus ibericus
TGCACGCGTACAGCGTTAAGTAGCTTAGCCACGGAACATGTATGGGCCGATCAGTAGGTGACCTTTCCGTATATGGGGTGCGCTACGCACCCCCCAGCTAGCTGACACATATAGGCCGATCAGTAGGTGACCTTTCCGTATATAGGGTGCGCTAAGCACCCCCCAGCTAGCAGACAAAAAGCGATAATAAGTAGATAATCTCTGAGATTACGCCTAGCGAAATATGAACTGTTAAAGATATATACGTAACAATAACTAAATAATAAGCTAAGCTATATACCCGAAACAACAAACTGAATCATTTTAATATAAAGTTCTAAAATAATTTAAAGATCTTAAGAAAACAGCGAAAATTTATTTATTAAACTTAAGAGAAACTCTTCATAAAAACAATAAGTTATTAAAATATCGACACTGTTAAATGAGCGTTAAGTGACAGGTATTTAGAGCTAAAAAGGTGTAATAGTACAGGTTGATTAATTCTAGAATAGAATAAGCGAATAAATAGTGAATAAAAGTCAGCTTAAAGTGATAAGAAATTAATAGTATAGATTTAATATCTTACTAAATCAGGGAATAGGTTAGACAAGAGGATAAGCTAGATAAGCTAACGACTTACGTTTTTAAATATTTAACTCTAATTGTTAGATTTTAAAAATTCATAATACGCAACACTTGCTAGAAAAAACTAGGATTAACTTCGTTATTTTAGTTGAGAAATAAATCAGAAAATATAGTGCTAAATGGTTATAAATTATATAAAACGTCCCTGATTGTACTTTAAAAACAAAATATAACCGTTAATACACCCGAACTAATATTACCCTTGTTTCGGAAAGATCATTACTAGGCGAAAAAGAGAATTATTAACCTAATTATTAATTCATATAAATATATATGTCTCTTTTTCAGATTTAATATATTATAGATTCTACGAATTTATTTCTTATATAACGCGTTATATTATACGCTAGGATTAAATAAGTGGTAAACTGTATTAAATATTAAATAAAACTTGAAACGCAACGTGCCACAGTTATAAGCGCCACACACCTATAAGCGCAACACTTTTTTGACACATCTTAACTACCTATCTTTAATTATCCATTTCTTAACATTAACATTATAGAACGCCTTACAAAAGAAGCAAGAATAAACCTAGTTATTTAGGTTAAAAAACGAAACCCGAAACTTAGTTACAGAAAACTTAGTTTTATCTATAAAGTCTTATTCTTTACCTTAGCATACCGTTTTAGGGGCAAACGCGCCCGAACCGATATTATCGCTTTCTTATAGAAATTGACGGCGACCGAAGAAAAATCGATTATCGACCGAATCCTCGACCTAGATACACAAGCGTTTCCTGTCCGTGTGACGGCTGAGGGGTTTAACCAACTATTAAACCTAGTCGTACGGTTTATGTTGGCAGTAGTATCGTGGGAAACTGAGCAATAATACGTTTAATAATCACGTCTGGTAATAGCAGATTACCGAGGGTAATCTGGGTAACCAAGTTGTATTATAAGCTGGTAATTTATTTAAGCTATGGTGATAATGAATGTATATATCCTTATCTTGGCTTAAGGCGCTTAACCGGCTTAAAACCTTTTTGTTAGCTGATTCCCTTTAAGCCTTTTTAAGCCCTTTCGTAGCTTGGCCGGCTTAAGGTCCTTGGATTAATGGAGGCCGTTAAATCTTTTAAGCCAGTTACGTAACGTCTGGGCCTAGGTTGGAGCTAACTCCTTAGAGGTCCGGCTGTTTATATTACAGCCAAGACCGCTAGGTTATAATACGATTCCTCCCTTTTAGGATTTTTGCCCTTAAAGATTAATTGTTTGTCTGTCGATTTTGGTAAGTAATTTTCCTTTTTTTATACTTATTATGTCGGGTCGAATTAAAAAACGTCGTTTTCGTTAACGTATTAACGCTTTCGTTTTTTCAGAACGTATCGAACGCCTTGGTTTTACCATGTCGTCGAAATTCTCTTGTTTTCGTTGCAGATCTGAAAATAAGGCTTGCAAAGCGCATTATAATTCCGGAAAATGTGTACGTTGTACCGAGTATGGGGGTTTTTGTAATTTGTTTGGTTCTTTTAAACTTGAATATAAAAAGTTTATCGCGGAAAAGGATCGTTTGGAATTGGCAAAGCGTATGGTTAAGGAAAAGCTGCTTAAGGCGCAATAATACCTATTTAAATTGTTTGGTTATTTAAATCGTTTACGTAAATAAAAAAAACTTTTCCGTTTCCGCGGCGTCGAGATGTTTCGTTGTAAAGTTTAAGGTGCGGAGGTTATGGAGGAGTTTAAACGTTTAAAAATGGAGCAAGAATAATTGGAGGCGGCGGTTATTACGGTTACGTTAGGCCAGGTTGCAGATCCGGTCGACTGGTTTAAACTTATTAATTGGTCGATTATTGATTGGGGCGTACCCGTCGTTACTGGTGAAAGCTTCTTAATAAACGTTGGGCGTTTATAAGGTTTTTGGCAGGTTTCCAGGTGTTTTCGGAATTTGGGTAATCCTTTTATTTAATTAGATATTTGGTAAATCCGTTTTTTTTTCGTGTATCTAGGATTTTTTCTGCTTCGTATATTAATGTATCTTTTTTTACTTTTTTTTTATATCTTGTGTTAATTTTGATGGTGTTTGTTATTAATTCGAGTAAGGAAATATGAAAGATTGGATGGAGTTTAACTTTAGGGGGTAACTTTAATTAGTAGTTATTTTCTGAGATTTTTTTGATAATTTTATATGGTCCGATATATTTAAAGTTAAGTTTTTTGTTTGGTCGCTTGGTTTGGATGTTTTTGGTGGTTAGGTAAACCATTTTTTTTCCCAGAAGGTTGGTTTCTTTAACCTTTTTTGGTTATAATATTTTTTTATTTAATTACGGACGAATTTAAGTTTTGTTTTTATTTTTATGTATAATTATTTAAGTTGTTTTGATGTAAAGATTACTTTAACGTTAATAAGGCTTTTGCGTATATTTTTGTAAACTTTTGGTATAAAATTAAAGTTGGCGTTTGCTGGAATTGTTTTGGTACTTTCGTGGTAACTGGTATTGTAAGTTAATTGGGTAATAGGTAGTTTTTGGATTTAATCGTTTTGTTCGTAGTTAATATAACATCGTAGATAGGTTTCCAGTATTTGGTTAATTTTTTCCGTTTATCCGTTTGTTTAGGGTTTGAATATGCTGGATAATTTGTGATTTAGGCCTAATTAGGCCATAAGTCCTTACCAGAATTTTAAAATGAATGTTGCTTTTTTGTTTAAAATAATTTCCGTTGGTAATTCGTATAATTTTAAGATATGTTTTAAAAAGATGTAAGTTAATTATTTTGCGTTTGTATTTTCATTATATGGTAGGAAATAGGAAAATTTGGTAAATCGGTTAACGATTACGAAAATGCTGTCGTAATGTATGTTTATAACTGGGCTTTTTGAGAGTGGAAGTTTGGTAATAAAGTCGAAAGTAACTAAGTCCTATGGTCGTTTTGCGATTAATAATGGCTGTAATTTTCCGTATGGCTTATGTCGTCGTGCTTTTGCTATGTTGCAAATATGGCATTGTTATCGTATTTTTTTTACTATTAATTTTATTTTAGGGAAGTAATAGGTGCGTTATAATCGCTTTAGGGTTTTGTAGATCCTTAGGTATTCGTATAGCTGATGCTCGTGTATATTTTTTACTAGTGTTTCCTGGTATTTTTTTGGGACTTGTGTTTTTTCCATTTTTTGATTTTTAGGTAGGTTGTCGTTATATTCCTGGATTTTTTGGTGTAAATCGGGGGGTGCTTTTCTGATTGTTGTTATTTGTCGTGGTTGCAGGTATCCTTCCGGCGTGGTATCGAAGATTTGATAACTGACTTTAATTATTTTTTTTTCGAGGTTTGGTTTTCGACTAAGTGCGTTTGCTTTGCCGTTTCCTGATCCTTTTTAGTGGATAATAATAAAGTCGTATTCTGCTAGTTTTTCGGCGTAGCGTAATTGTTGTCCTGTAAGTTTTTTGGTGGTGGTGAAACGGGTAAGGTTTTTGTGGTCGGTGTATACCTTAACCTGGTAAAAGTTTCCCTTAAGGTAATGTCTGAATTTTCGAAGGGTTTTAACGATAGTTATAAATTCTTTATCGGAAATGGCGTAATTTAACTTTGTTCCTTTTAATTTGCAAAAGTAAAAGGCGATAAGGTGTAAATGGCCTTAATTATTACGGTGTTTTGTTATTACGCTTAAAGCGTAATTCGAAGCGTCGGTTTTAAGTTTAACTGGGCGGTTCGGGTTATATATGATTAATACTGGCTTATTGGTAATTGCGTTTTTGATCTTTTGGAAGGCGGTTTCCGTTTTCGTTATTTAAAGGAATTTGTTTTTTTTTTCGTTAGGTTAGATAATGGCGTAGTTATTTTGCTGAAGTTTTGAATGAATTTTTTATAGTAATTAGCGAATCCGAAGAAGGCTTATATTTTTTTAACTATAGTGGGCGTTTCCCATTCCTATACTGTAGCGATTTTTTTGGGGTCCATCTTAATGCATCCTGGGGTAATAATATGTTTTAAAAATTCCATTTTTGCGTATAAAACTGCCTTTTTTTTTTTTATTAATTAAAAGGTTGGCGTTTTGTAAAGCTTAAAAAATTGTATGAACGTATCTTATATGTTCCTTTTTGTTTTTCGAGTAGATGAGAATGTCGTCGAGGTAACAAATAACGAAGATATTTAAGTATTCCCTAAGTACGTAATTAACCATCTGTTAAAAAGTTGCTAGTACGTTCGTAAATCTAAAAGGCATAACGAAGTATTTAAAAAGTCCGTATTTTATCTTAAAGGTTATTTTCCATTCGTATTTTGGTTTGATACGAATTTGATTATATCCTTTTTTAAGGTTTAAGCTTGTAAATTAATTAGCTCCGTAAAGGCGATCTTTTATTTCGTTAATTAAGGGTAACGGTATTTTATCTTTAGTCGTAATATCGTTTAGTTACTTATAATCGATAATTAAACGTAGTTTTCCGTTTTTCCTTAATACGAAAAACATAAGGTATCCGGTTGATAAATTAAAACGTTGTATATAACCTTTCCGAAGCTTATTTTTAAGGTATTCGCGTAATGCCTATAATTCTGTTTTATTAAGGTTGTAAATTGGATAAAATTTGGTCGATGTCCCGTTTTTAAGGATTATTTCGTAATCTTATTTGCTATGTTCTGGTAATTTCGTCTTAAGTTCCTTACGAAATAGTCGTTTATATCTGTGGTATTATGGAGGTACGTTAGTTATGGTCTTTGGCTTTGGGGGCTGATATTATAGGTAATCGTTTATCTTTCGTAATTTTGTTTTGATGGTAGCGATAATGCGTCGTATCTTTCTGTGATGCTTTTATTTTTTTTTGTGTTTTGTTCTTATGGGTGGTAAAGTTTTTGTCGTGTCCTTATGTTTGTATTCGTCGTTATTTTCGATTGAATATTAAGATTTTTTCGTATGTTTTTTCTTTTTGTCGAATGGATACGAAGCAAACTTTACCTGGCCAGTTATTTAATCGATTAAGGGGTTATATTAGTATAACTATAATTTTCCGAGGATTATGTCGTAATTCCTTATTGGAACGATATCGAAGTTTGTTATTTGGTTTTGTCTATTAATAAAGATCTCGAGGTAATTAATCTTGCGGCTAATTTTTCCGTTATTATAAGCGAATACCTGACTTTTTGCGTTCTCGGTAATGTAAGGTTTCATTTTTTCCTTTTATGGTAATCGAAGTTGGTTAACCATATCTGGCGTGATATAGTTACTTTCTGTTGTTCCGTAATCCATAAATGCGGTGAATTAATATGTTTTAATCCGTACTTGCAGGGTAATAAGGTTGTTCTTGGCTTTTATTGTTGCGTTTAGAGCCTTTTTGGGAAGCTCTTGCTGGCTTTTCCGGGTCTTACCATTTTACGGCTTTTTTACAGGTGGCGTTCGTTTTTTAACTTATCTTTTAACGTTTTAATACGTTTTTGATTTTGTGCATTAAGGGTTTTTAGTTGCTTTAGCTATCCTTCCTGTCGGCGTAAGGTGGTTTCGAATAGGAGGACTTGCGTCTGGAAATCTTTTTTGGTAATATATTCTGGTTCGGGAGTTTTTTGTCCCTCCTGTCGTGCTTGGAATTAGGTGTCGTATTGCCTTATTTTTTTATTTCTTTTTTTTATTTCGTATTTGATTTTTTGCTGCTTTTCCGGGTTATTCGTAAAGGTTAAGCGGAAGTTTAGGTTGTTAATTATTTTTAGTAATACCTTTATAACTGTTTGGTATATCCATTTTTCTTTTGTTTTGTAATCGTATTAACCGTAATGGCATATAGGGTTTTCGTTAGGGTAACTTTTTCCTTCGGGCTAGCTTGTTGCGGCTGTGATAATGTTAATAGTGTCTTTTAAGGCGAACGTTTTTAAATATTTATATTATCGTTGATCCTTAGGGTCCTTTCCGATCTGGTTATGGAAGTCGAATTTCTGGTTGTATATTTGCGTAAAGCGTGTTTCGATATACCGTTTTCCTTCCGTATGTCTCAGGTAATAGGTGCGTTTGTATTGGATGGCATGAAGTTTCCCATATCGGTCTGGTTATCCCGGTAGCAGGTTCTTATTTTAACCTTGGTACTTTTTGATTTATGTGTTAAGTTTCAACTATTCGTACCGCTGTTGCCGTTTCTTTTGGGAACGAGAGAGTAGCTTATTTTCTGAAAGCTTTTTTTACCCGTCGTGCTTTTTTAGCTATTAGGCTACTGTAAGTCCTGTGATAGGGGTTTGCTGTTTTTAAATGGCCGTTTAGGATAATTTTTTTGCCTTTTATAATTTTTGTTATATTTTCTTAAGGGGATTATGGTTATCCCTAATTCTAATTATATTAATTAATCTGTTGTTATTTTTTTGATTATTTCGAAGGGGTTTCTAGGGAATTGGTATCCAGGTATTTTGTCGTGGCTTTTTGGGTGCCTTGTATTGGTAGGCCTTATGTCTTATTTTGTTGCAGTTAAAGCACTTGATGGTACGCGGGTCGCGTTGCTGGATTACGCCTAATTCTATAAGTTCTGATGTTGTTTTATGGGACGTGTTAGTTCTTTGTAGAATGCTAATATTAGGGGGGTACCTTAGTTTGTTATTTTATCGGTTTTTGGAATGTCGAATTTTCCAGGTGTATTACTGATCGTCGATCTTAATTTCCATAGCAATATAATTTATTAACTTTTCGGGGCGTTCGTTTTTAAATAATTCTTTTTATATCTTTTTTTTTAAGCCGTTAAAAAATATAACTATTAATGTTTTTTATCTTTAATTAATTTTCGAAATTAATTAAATAAAGGAATTGCCGTATTTACAGGTTAATCCTTTTTATTTTAAATCCTTAATTTCTTTTCGGCCTTAGTTTTTTCGTTTATTATTTCAAATATTTTTTTTAATTTTTCCTTAAATCTTTCGTAATCGTTATAAATAATTACTATTTTTGCAAATTTTTATTAAGGAGGTTTAATAACTTACTTACGTAAGGTAGGTTCAAACCAAATAGCTGCGTTTCCGGTTAATTGTTTTACGGCGAACTAAACTTAAAAGGTAGGCGTTATAAGTTTGATGGGGAAATATTTAAAGTAAGTACGGTATTCCGTAAGGAATTATTATAGCTTGGTAATAGTTCCGTTAAAAAAGGTAGGCTTAATAAGTTTTAGAACTTTTCCGGATTCCTTGCCGTAAGTTATTTAAGCAGGTTATGCTGGCTGGGCTGGTTAATCCGGTTAATCGGGCTGCTTTATGCTTGCTTATCTTGCCAGGTCGACTTTTTAAGCTTCCAGCTGTTCGTGAGTCTTCTTAAGGGTATTGGTAAGCTCGATTTTGTCGTTAGTAAGCTAAATAACTGCGTTAGTTAGCTAGTTTAGTCGGCGTAAAACCTCTTTCTGGGAGAGATTAGGTCGAGTCTTTTCGTTATCGGAATCTATAAGGTTATTTTCGGGTACCTGAAAGGTTTTTTTGAAGGCGGGTTACTTATTGGAAGATATAATGTTAATGGTATTACTTAAAGTTTGATAATATTGCTAAACAAGAGCTTATAACGTATAACGGTTAAAGGGTTTAACTAACTATTAAACCTAGTCGTACGGTTTATGTTAGCAGTAATATCGTAAGAAACTAAATAATGATACGTTTAATAATTACGTTTGGTAATAATAAATTACCGAGGGTAATCTGGGTAATTAAGTTATATTACAAGCTGGTGATCTATTTAAGTTATGGTAATAATAAGTGTATATATCCTTATCTTGGCTTAAGGCGCTTAACCGGCTTAAAACCTCTTTGTTAGCTGATCCCCCTTAAGCCCTTTTGAGCCCTTTCGTGGCTTGGCCGGCTTAAGGTCCTTGGATTAATGGAGGCCGTTGAGTCTTTTGAGCCAGTCACGTGACGTCTGGGCCTAGGTCGGAGCTGACTCCCTGGAGGTCCGGCTGTTTGTGTTGCAGCCAAGACCGCTAGGTCATAACAGTCCGGCTTTAATACGTTAAAGATATAGCAAATTTGTTGCTTACCTAACGCGTCGCAGTACGCGTTAAAGTTAACTGGGTATCGAAATTTGTTAAACGGCAAAAAAAAATTCCAAACGCGTTTAAATCGGAAGATGAATTATTAATAGGTCCTATACGAAAATCTAGAAACGTTTCGTAAATAATTCAAATTTGTTCGGGTTATTATTATAAAATACGGCATTATAAAAGAAGATATTTATAACTTCGACGAAATTGGATTTTTAATAAAGCTTTTTATAATAACGGGTATGGTAATTATTAATACCGAAAAACGTAAAAAATTTAAATAAACGTAATAAAGGAATAAAAAATCAATTACAATTATTTAAGTTATTAATTCCCAAAATTAGATTATTCCGTTATTTATTATTATAACGGGGAAAAATTATTTTAAGTTTTAATATCGCGATAATTTATTACCAGCAACTAATTAAAAGGTCGTATTAAGTAATAATAACTGGATAATTAATAAATTAAATTTAAAATGGATTTAATATTTTGATAAATATTTTCGAACGTATATAATCGGTTCGAAATATCTTTTTATGTTCGACGGTTACGAAAATTACCATTCGATAAAATTTAAAGAATATTACGTTAATTACGATATTATTACGTTTTATATGCCGGCGTATTTTTCGTATCGACTTTAACCTTTTAACGTATTTTATTTTTCTGTTTTAAAACGCGTTTATTCGCGATATATCGAAAACTTAGTAAAACGTTATTATATTTATATTATTAAAAAAGATTTTTTCGCCGGCTTTTATAACGCGTTTTAAGTTATTATAACGTTTAATAATATTAAATCTGGATTCGTAAAAACTGGTCTTATTTTATTCGACTTTAATAACGTTTTTTCCGAATTAAATATTCCTTTAATTATTTTTATATTAATTATCTTTTCGCTTACTTTTACCGGTTTTATTTCCCTCTTAATAAAAACCCTTAAAGTTATCCGTAAAGTAATAAAATAAGGGCGTTATTAAAAGAAAAATTAAAAATCGTTAAAAAAGCTCGCTTATAAAAATAATTAAATCGGTTAATTTTTTAACCAAAAGTAATTTATTACTTTTGTACGAAAATATTTTTCTTCGGGAAAAAACTACCTAATTACGCGAAACGAATCATATCTTAAGCAAACGTCGGAGGATTAAAAATAAACGTTTTTAAAAAAGAGGAACACTTATTATATAAAAAGGACAAGTTCTTCTAGCCCAAAAAGAAAGAGGTGGTAAAAAAATGCAGCTAACAGCAACTAAAGGGGGTCGTCGCAAAAGGGTTAAAACTAAGAAACGGAAGTATGGCATTTGCGGCAAGTCCGGACATAATGCGCGTACTTATGAAGAAGCTGTAGATACGTCTAGCGAAGAAAAATCCGATTAGTTTGAATTGATTTGATGTGTTATTATTAAGTTACTTAGATTGATTGTTGCGAGGTGCCAAAAAGTGTTGCGCTTATGGGTGTGTGGCGCTTATAGGTGTGGGACGTTATTTAGATTAGAGATTTAATTTTTAGAAGGTGTTTTAAGAAGGTCCAGCAGGTTTATAAAAGTAGTTTGAACTTGTTTAAAATATAATCGTATAATATAGTACAGTGAAAAATGATATGTATAATATTAACTACAGCAGATTTTAATGACCCTTTTTATAATATCGAATATTCTAATTATAATAGTTAAAAACTAGATCAAGTTCTAATCGGCGTTATAAACGACCTAGGAATAAGTCATAATTACACGAACTACTAATTCATAATAATAAAACTTGTAAATTATCATTTTAATGAGAACGATTATTTTGATTTCTTGTATTTAAGATATTAATTATTATTCGAAAAGGAATTGGGTATAAGTTATACCGACTAGATAAGGAATCAATAATATTTAAAATACAATTAGAATTTCGACAAATAAGTACGGAGGCGTACGAAAGTATCGAAACGATCTTTGATTCTCAACGGTTACGATAATTATTATTCGCTTGAATTCGAAAAGAATAATAGAAATAATAGCATTAATAGGTTTCGCATAAATTATTCTATTCTTCTTAATTTAACCACTTTCACGTATCTTATCTATTCATATTAAAGCGAGCGTATTCCTTATCTATTGAAACGTTAATATATTGTTGCAATGCTTTATTAAGAAATTCCTTTTTCCTTTTCTTGAAACGTTTAAAGCTGTTGTAACGCCCTACAATTTCAAATACGTATTCTTAAAAGCTGACCTTAACTACTTTAATTTTAATACCGTTTCTTCAACTTTTAATTAATTAAATTATACTAATATTAATAATTTCTCTGCTTACTTTCACTGGTTATACTTTTCCGTACTCGTAAAAGCTCCTTTAAAGTGTTTATAAAACATCGACGTACGACGGGAATTAAAATATAAGGGGTTGAAATATTAGAGAGAATCGCTGATAAGATAGTTAAATCGTCTCATTTTAACTTAAAATATGATCTAATAAGTTAGCAGAAAACCTTTTTCTTTAAAGAAAACAGGGCCTAATTATATAAAACTAATCGAGTTCTAATAAAGTCTGAAGGGTTATATATCAACGTTTTTAAAAGTGTCCAAATTTTACTATATAAAACGAATAAACCTTTTTAAGAAAAAAGAAAATAAAAGTATTAAAAAGGGAAAGTTATTACCGGCTAAAGTAATCGTAATAAAATATTTAAAACGAAGAAATAGAACTCTGATATCTAAAGTAAGCCCGGACATAATATGCGTCCTCTAATTATGTTTAGCTAAAAGCAACTTCGATTAATATTAAAGTTTTAATATGTTATAGTTTATTACATAATATTTCGTATTATAAAGTACTAAAAAAGCGCTCGCTCGCTTATCGAGCTCGTTAACTTATCTAATACGTTAGTCTAAAATTAGCTGAAAAATAAATATTACTTAGAAAAGCGGAATGAGATATAAACAGGCCGAGATCGCGAACCTAATATAGCATAAATATTTTGAAAGTTCTACAGATATTTTAAGAGAATAAATACGAATTAAATATAATTAGTGTACATCAACTGTAAATGTTAAAGACTTTGTAAATTGTATGTATATAAAGATTATTAATAGGTTGAAGCTTATAAAAATAAAGTTAATACTTTATGTAACGTGTGCACCAATACTGCTACGCTACTAAGGCAAAGATAGGTGTAATATTCTAATTGTGACAATCATTCTTATGCCTACAGCTTTGGAAGAGCTGCCACGGTAGACACGACTCAAACCTTTATAAAAAGGAAACTATAAAGAATTAATATTTTATTTCGACAATGGAAAACTCAAGCGTAAAATCCACCTTGTTAAATTATTAATAGAATAGTAAAAATAAGCTATTAATTTCTATAAAGTCTAACGAAAACGCTAGTATAGAATTTCGAAAATAAAGTAAAAGCGATCTACTTTAAAGGTTCATTTATAGACGCGATGATAAAAGCGATATTCATATTTAACTTCTGTATTTATTAACGTCAAGAGATATATCGATATAGTATGCTTTATTTCAGTGACCGGTATACACCGGACTAAAACAATCTCTGAATATATTAATTAGGCTATATACAGACAGAATGCACTCAAGGGAAGCTTTCAAAGTATACCTTATAAATTAAATATATAATGTAAATGAAATAGCTTAATCGATATAGGTTACTTAGAACTAATATAAAATTAATATAGTAACCTAAGGGCTAATTATATTAAGCGAGAAGAATATAAAGTAAATTAGTAATATATTGTTTAAAGCGTATCAAAAATCGAATAACATACATTCTTTAGTTATTATAATAGAAAATGGAAAAGTTGTAAAGTCTAGTTCTAGTATTAGAACAGGCTGAGTTTAAACAACTAAATGATGATAAAAAGGGTACTTAATGTATTCCTTTATTAGTGTTACATTTGTTCTACTTTGATATAGTAAAAGATTCAGCATACGATATAATGATGTAATGAATATTAAAATAAAAATCACGGTATAATTCATAAACGATGAAATAGAAACGCGACCAAGGATACACATATGACGGCTAAAGAGTTCAACCAACTATTAAACCTAGTCGTACGGTTTATGTTGGCAATAGTGTCGTGGGAAACTAAGCAATAAAGTAAACAATAATTACGTCTAGTAATAGCAGATTGTTAAAGGTAATCTAGGTAACCAAGTTGTATTACAAGCTGGTGATCTATTTAAGCTATGGTAATAATAAGCGTATATATCTTCGCTTTGGCTTAAGATGCTTAAGCGGTTTAAACCCTTAAATACGTTAAGCCCTTTAAGTTTATATAACGACTTAAGAAGCTTAAGGTACTTGGCATTTTAAGTCCTTTAAGTCGGTTACGTAATTTCTTAGCTTAAATCGGGATTAACTTTTTGGGAGATCTAACTGTTTGTATTATAATTAAAACCGCTAGGTTATAACACTATTTTTCCTTTTTAAGATTTTTGCTTTTAAAAATTAATTTATTTACTTATTAATTCTGGTACGTAACCTTTCTTTTTTTATATTTATTATGTCGGGTTAAATTAAAAAAAGTCGTTTTCGTTCATGAATTAACTCTTTCGTTCTTTTAAAACGTATTAGACGTTTTAGCTTTAATATACCTTTTTGTTTTCGTTACGAAAAGGAAGGTATAAACTATAAGGTCGCCCGTAATTCCGTAAAGTACGTCCGGTACGTTCGTTATAGTGGTTTTTGTAATGTTTTTAGGCCTTCGGAAACGGAATATCAAAAACTTCTTAATAAAAAGGATCGTTTAGAACGTAAGGAAGAACAATCTCGAAAAATATTACGGGCCGCTGCCAATAAATTTAATCGTTTGCAAAAACAAAAACCGCTTTTCCGTCGTCGGAGCATCGAAACATTTCGTCGTAATATTAAAGATGCGGAGGTTTTGGAAAAGTTTAAACGTTTAAAAAAGAAGCAAAAATAATTAGAGGTAATGGTTACCGCGGTTACGTTAAGGCAAGTCCCAGATCCGGTTAATTAATTTAAGCTTATTAATTAGTCGACTGTTAATTAAGGCGCGTCCGTCGTTGCTGGTAAAAGCCTTTTAATAAGCGTTAAACGTTTATACGATTTTTGGCGGGTTTTTAGGTGGTTTCGGAATTTGGGTAATTCTTCTATTTAACCAGGTATTCGGTAAGTCCCTTTTTCCTTCGTATATATAGGACTATATTTGCTTTATATATTAATGTATTTTTTCCTGCTTTCTTTTCGTATTTTATGTTAACTTTAATAATATCTATTACTAATTCGACTAAGGAAACGCAAAAGATTAAATAAAGTTTAACTTTAAGTGGTAATTTTAATTACTAATTACTTTTTAAATTTTTTTTAATAATTTTCTATGGGCCGATATATTTAAGGTCGAACTTTTTATGAAGTCGCTTAGTTTAGATATTTTTGGTAACTGGATAAATCAGTTTTCCCCCTTAAAAGGTTAATCGTTTTAACCCTTTCTGGTTATAATATCTTTTTATTTAATTACGTACCAATTCGAATTCTGTTTTTATTTTTATATATAATTATCTAAGTTATTTTAATATAAAGATTGCTTTAACAATAATAGGTTTTTTGCATATATCTTTATAAACTTTTAATATAAACCTAAAATTAACGTTTGCTAGGGTAATTTTAATGCTTTCGTAATAATTAATGTTATAAGTTAATTAGGCGATAGGTAGCATTTAAGGCTAATTATTTTGCTCGTAGTTAATATACCATCGTAAGTAGGTTTTTAATATTTGGTTAATTCTTTCTATTTATCCGTTTATTTAAGGTTTAAATGCCCTAAATAGTTTCTGGTTTAGGTTTAATTTTGCTATAAGTTTTTGCTAAATTTTCGAAATAAATGTTATTCTTTCATTTAAATAATATTTTTAGTAATCCGTATATTCTTAAAATACGTTTTAAAAGGGTATAAACTATTTATTTTAGGTTTATATCCTTATTATACGGTAAAGAATAAAAGGATTTAATAAATTAATTAATAATTATAAAGACGCTGTCGTAATATATACCTGTAATTAGGTCTTTTGATATTAAAAACTTGATAATAAAGTCGAAAGTAATTAAATCTTATGGTCGCTTTGTAATTAATAATGGTTGTAATTTTCCGTATGGCTTTTGTCGTCAAGTCTTTGCCTTATTGCATAAATAATATTATTGTCGTAATTTCTTTTTACTGATTTTATTTTAGGAAAGTAATAAGTACGTTATAATCGTTTTAGGGTTTTGTAAATCCTTGGGTGTCCGTATAGCTGATGTTCGTAAACGTTCCGTATTAGTATTTCCTGGTATGTTTTTAGGACTTATATTTTTTCCGTTTTCTGGTCCTTAGGTAGTTGTTATTAAATTTTAGAATTTCCGATATAAGTTAGGAGGTACTTCTTTAATTATTATTATCTATCGTAATTGCAGATGTTCTTTTAGGATAATATCGAAGATCTGGTAGTTAACCTTAAGTATCTTTTTTTCGAGCTGCGGTTTTCGATTTAGTGCGTTTATTTTACCGTTTTCCGATTCTTTTGGTAAATAATAATAAAGTCGTATTTTGTTAATTCTTTGGCATAATGTAATTATGATTTTGTAAGCTTTTTGGTAATAGTAAAGCGAATAAGGTTTTTATGGTCGGTATATACCTTAGCCTAATAAAGGTTTCCCTTAAGATAATATCTAAACTTTTGGAAGGTTTTACCGATAGCTATAAATTCTTTATCGGGAATGCCGTAATTGAAATTTTGTTCCTCTTAATTTATAAAAGTAAAAGGCGATAAGGTATAAGTTGCCTTAATTATCGCGGTATCCGGTTATTACGTTTAAAGCGTAATCCGAAACGTCGGTTTTAAGCTTAATTAAATGTTTTGAGTTATATATAATTAATACTAATTCGTTAACAATTGTACTTTTAATTTCTTATAAAGCCGTTTCTGTTTTTATCGTCCAATGGAATTTATTTTCTTTTTTTATTAGATTAAATAATAACGTAACCGTTTTGCTAAAATTTGGAATAAACTTTTTGTAATAATTAACAAACTCGAAAAAGGTTTATACTTTCTTGATTATGGTAAATGTTTTTTATTTCTGTACTGCAACGACTTTTTCAGGATTCATTCTAATATATTTTAGGGTAATAATATATTTTAAGCATTCCACCTTTCACGTATAGAACCGGCTTTACTTTATGTTAATTAATAAGTTGGCGTTTTGTAGGACTTAAAGAACTGTATGAACGTATCCCACATATTCCTTTTTATTTTTTTTAAGTAAATCAGGATGTCGTCGAGGTAACAATTAACGAAAATATCTAAATATTCCTTAAGTACATAATTAACTATTTGCTAGAAGGTTACTAGTACGTTTGTAAATTCGAAAAATATAACGAAATACTTAAAAAGTCCGTACTTCGTTTTAAAGGTTATCTTTTATTCGTATCCTAACTTAATACGGATCTGATTATATGCTTTTTTAAGATTTAAGGTCGTAAATTACTTTATTCCGTAAAGGCGGGTTTTTATTTCGTTAATTAAAGGTAATAATATTCTATTTTTAACCGTAATATCGTTTAATTATTTATAATCGATAATTAAGCGTAATTTCCCCCCTTTTTTAGTACTAAAAACATAAAGTATCCGGCTGATAAACTGGAACGTTATATATAACCTTTTCGAAGCTTATTCTTAAGGTATTTACGTAATGCCTGTAGTTTTGTCTCGTTAAGGTTATAGATCGGATAAAATCTGGTCGATATCCTTTTCTTAAGGACTATCTTATAATCTTATTCATTATGCTTTGGTAGTTTTATCTCGAATTCCATTCGAAATAATCGTTTATATCTGTAAGATTATGAAAGTACGTTAACTATGGTCTCTGGCTTTAGGGGCTAGTGCTATAAATAATTGTTTATTTCTCGCAATTCTATTTTAATAATAACGATAATACGTCGTATTTTTTTATAATACCCTTACTTTTTTATATCTTATTTTTATAAGTGGTAAGGTTTCTATCGTATCCTTATGTCTATATTCGTTACCATCTTCGATCGAATATTAAAATCTTTTCTTATATTTTTTCTTTTTTATCGAATGGATACAAAGCGAACTTTACCTAGTTAATTATTTAATTGATCAAGGGATTGTACTAGTACAGCCATAATTTTCCAAGAATTATGTAGTAATTCCTTATCGGAACGTTGTCGAAATTTGCTATTTAGTTTCGTCCGTTAACGAAGATCTCGAAATAATTAATTTGGCGGGTAATCTTTCCACTATCGTAGGAAAATGCCTAACTTTCTGCGCTCTCGGCGATGTAGGGTTCCATCTTTTCCTTTTATAGTAGTCGAAATCGGTTAACTACATCCCGCGTAATATAATTATCTTCTGTTATACCGGAATCCATAAATGCGGTAAACTAATATATCTTAATTTTTATTCGTAAAATAATAAAAGGGTTTTTAGCTCTTATCGTCGCGTTTAAAGCCCTTTTAGAAAGTTCTTACTAGCTTCTTTACGTCTTATCATTTTACGGCTTTTTTATAGATGGCGTTCGTTTTTTAACTGGTTTTTTAACGCCTTAATACGTTTTTAGTTTATACGTTAAGGGTTTGTAATTCTTTTCATTATCTCTCCTATCGGTATATAGTAACCTCGAATAAAAGGACTTATATCTGGAAGTTTCCTTTGTTAATATATTCTGGTTCGGAAGCTTTTTATCCCTCTTATCGTGCTTAAAACTGGGTATCGTATTACCTTATATTTTCATTTTGTTCTTGGTTCTTAATTTTTCGTCGCTTATTCGGATTATCCGTAAAGGTTAAACCGAAATTTAAATTATTAATTACTTCCAAAAATACCTTTATAACTATTTAATAAATCCATTTTTTTATCGTATAATCCTATTATTCGAAATGGTATATAAGGTTTTTATCGGGGTAATCTTTTCTTTCGGGTTAACTTGTTATTGCTGTGATAATATTAATAATATTTTCCGAAGTATATATCTTTAGGTATTTATATTATCGTTAATCCTCAGGATCTTTTTTTATCTAATTTTAAAAATCGAATTCCTATTTATATATTCGCGTAAGTTATTTTTCGATATACCGTTATTCCTTCATATGTTTAAGGCAATAAGCGTATTTATATTAAATAGCATGAAGTTTTTCGTATTAGTCCGGCTATCCTGGTAATAAGCTTTCGTCCTATTCTTAGTATTCCTTAATCCATGCCTTTAGTTTTAACTATTCATACCGTTATCGTCGTTCTTTTTTGGGAACGGGAAAGTAATGTATTTTTTGAAAGTTTCTTTTCTTTATCGTATTTCTTTAGTTATTAGGTTACTATAGGTTCTGTAATAGGGGCTCGCTGCTTTCGGATAGCTGCTTAAAATAACTTTTTCGTTTTTTATAATTCCTGTTGTACTTTCTTAAGGGGGTTATAGTCGTTTTTAATTCTAATAATATTAATTAATCGGTTATTATTATTTTAGCTGTTTCGGGAGGGGTCCTTAAGGAACCGGTATTCAGGTATTTTGTTATGGCTTCTTAGGTGCCTTATATTAAAAAGCTTTATGTCCTATTTTATTATAATTAAAGGATTTAATAGTACGCGGGTTACGTTGCTAGATTACGCCTAATTTTATGAATCCTGGTGCCGTCCTATAGAATATATTCGTTCCTTATACCGTGCTGATATTAGTAGAATGTTTTGGTTTATTACTTTATCGTTTTTTAAAGTATTAAGTTTTCCAGGCGTATTGTCGGTCGTCGATTTTAACTATTATGGCGATGTAATCCATTAACTTTTCGGGGCGTTTATCCTTAAATAGTTCTTTTTGTACCTCTTTCTTTAGGCCGTCGAAAAACGTAACGATTAATAGCTTTTATTTTTAATTAATTTTTCAAGCTAGGTAAATAAAAAAGTTGCCGTATTTAAAGGCTGATCTTTTTTATTTTAAATCCTTGATTTTGTTTTCGGTTTTAGCTTTTTCGTTTATTATTTCTAATGCTCTTTTTAATTCATTCTTAAATATTTCGTAATCGTTATAAATGGCTATAATTTCGGCAAACCTTTGTTAAGGGGGTTTGGTAATTTACTTACGAAAGGTACGTTTAAACCAGGTGGCCGCGTTTCCGATTAATTGTTTTATAGCAAATTAAATTCGAAAGGTAAATCTTACGAATTAAATTAGGAAATATTCGACGCAAATACGGTATTCCGTAAAAAACTGTTATAACTTAGTGGTGGCTCCGTCGAAAGGGGTAAGTTTAATAGGTTTTAAAACTTTCCCGGCCTTTTTACCGGGGGTTGTTTAAGTAGACTATGTTGGCTAAGCTGGCTAATCCGGTTGATTAGGTTGCTTTATGTTTACTTACTTTTTTAATTCGACTTTTTAAGCTTTTAATTGGTTTCGGGTTTTCTTAAGCGTATTAGTAAGTTCGATGTTATCGTTAGTAAGCTGCGTAACCGCGTTAGTTAGCTAATCAAGTTAACGTAAGGCTTTTTCTTAAGGAAGACTGGGTCGAGTTTACTTATTATTAAAATTTATGGAATTATCTTCGGGGATCTAAAAGATTCCTTTGAAAATGGGCTGCTTGCTAAACGATATAATATTAAAGGTATTACTTAAAGTTTAATAACACTGCTAAATAAAAGCTTGTAACGTATAACGGCTAACGGGTTTAATTAATTATTAAATCAAATCGTACGGTTTATGTTAATAGTAATATCGTACGAAATTAAGTAATAAGATAAATAATAATTACGTTCGGTAATAGCAAATTATTAAAGGTAATTTGGGTAACCAAGTTATATTATACGCTGGTAATCTATTTAAGCAATGGTAATATTAAGCGTATATATCCTCGCTTTGGCTTAAAATGCTTAAGCGGTTCAAACCTTTAAGTACGTTAAGCCCTTTAAGTTCGCATAACGGCTTAAGGAGCTTAAGGTGCTTGGCATTTTAAGTCCTTTGAGCCGGGTACGTGACTTCTTGGCTTAAATCGGGATCAACCTTTTGGGAGATCCGACTGTTTGTGTTGTGGCCAAGACCGCTAGGTTATAACAACACACTAAAATGACAATCTTT
Organism: Monosporascus ibericus; assembly: GCA_004154915.1. Classification (NCBI taxonomy): domain Eukaryota; kingdom Fungi; phylum Ascomycota; class Sordariomycetes; order Xylariales; genus Monosporascus; species Monosporascus ibericus. The sequence goes on from QJNU01000619.1 coordinate 19,638, forward strand.
TAATAAAGAAATATCTTATATGTTTATTTAGAGATAGTTAATATCTGTATTATATCAGTCTCTTAAATACGAAAGAACTACTGTTATTATATATTTTTAATATTATTCATTTTAAAATATTTATTTTCAACTGTTTATTTATATATCGAAATCGAATAATCAGGTTGAAGTGAATCCAAAGATAGAAAATAATGATAAACCCTTTAGTTTTATAAATAAGGTTAAACGTTTTATATATAACGTAGACTGTATTACGTTAAAATATCGAATTACCTTATGTCTTTTCTTATTAATAATTTTATTATCTATATAAATTCACACCGGCTTCAGTATTATTGACTTTCAACTCCGTCGTTAATGAAGAGAAGGTAAGATATCTGAGATATGCAAGGGTATAACACTAAGCAAGAGATAAAAAGATCGGCAATTTCAAATGCACTATATAAGAGCAATTGCACCTAAAACCGCTAGCCTTAACTGCACATATCGTTGAAAAGTTATTTTGTATTAGATTTACTACTTTATATACATGAATAATTCAAACGCAAAGAAGCAATTAAAAAACACATTAAAATTAGTTTTACGATTAACTTTATTAATAACGAAAAATCTAAGAATTGTCACTTTCAAGAGCTATGAATTCCAGCGGTATTAATCGTGAAAATAACGGCATTGAAAGCATAGAAAGTTGTACACGTTTGAAAACCCGCTTTGAAATCGGTTACAGTAGAAGAAACTAGAAGTCATAAAGTATTTAAAGCTCGGTATTATCTTAACGTTCAAATGTAATAGCGATAGCGTATAATAAGGTTTAAAATATTAGAACTAGAAGGGTTAAACTAAATATAGACCTTAACATCTTGAAACTCGTTAAGAAGATACAAATGTAAACTATATAGCGTAATTTCACCTTAGCTAGCAAAAGGTGTTTTACAGTAGTCTTTCAGAATGAAGTCATCGTAGAACGAAATCTATAGCAAGGCACCACATACATATATACTGCTCAATATAAAAGAGCAAGCAATATAGTTAGGAGGAAGATATATTACGGCTGAACGACCTCATTACTAATTATTTTGCGGTAATATAAATAATTATATAGTTATATAATCTTTTTTGCCGGGTATTTATCTTATAACTTGAGATCCTCTCTTCACATTTTAAAAGAATTCGGATCGTTTATATTCTTAATGTCAACCGGTGTAATGTATAATATATAGTTTAATAAACTATTACAATAAGAGTTAACCGGTGAAATAGAAATTAAAATCGATTTTAGTACTGACTATAGAGTCGTATAATCGATGCTTTGAGATTAATAAACACTATATTTATACGTTGATAAATAATCCGTATTATAGATAAATATTCATAAAAGTTTAGTATATATACAGTTACGACTTCTAAAGCCTTTAACTAATTATAAAAGTATACTACTTTGTATAAAAAAGGAAATAGCTCGGTACTAGTATAAGGCGACTTTGATAAGTCGTAAAACGAATTTTAAGGTGTACGTATATTAAAGTACTTTCATTTAATATTTCTTAGTACCATTAAAACCTTGTTATATTAGTAAATAACTCGGCTCCGCGTCTATTACAAGCCGCAGGCTTTTAAGTACTTAATTATCGCACTTTTTAATGAAGACACTACTAATATGAACCTTGAATTATATAATCTATAATAAAGGTTAGAGGCTTAATCGTAAAAACAGTATAGAAGGTTTAAACTTAAAGGCAAGTGGTAAAGAAAAGCAAAATAAGCTATATTAATAGATATTATTAAATTACTTAATTAAAAAAAGATGGAAATAGATCAAATATAGTATCTTTACGATACATACTCGTTTAATAAAAACACTTCCTAAAAGCTATATTGTCTTTATTATTTAACATAGAAGATTTAATAGCATAAATCTTTATAAATGAATTATTATATTATTATAAGTTTTAATATCATCTTAATTTAATGATAATAATTACATACCATACACCGTTAGGTGTTAAATATTCTGTAGCATTAATCCCTATAAGAGTAGTAAATAAATATTTATTATTTTATGTGCGGTATTTAATGCAAGTGAAATAAACAGTAAACTATGAGTACATACTAGTTCTGTTAATAACGATTAATACTATACTTATAATATAGTGATACAAAATAATATTAGTATAATAGGATTATAACTTTTTAAAAGGTTTTTCAACTCGGTATTTGATACATTTCAAGTTGTAAACTTAAAATATATATAAATTAAAATGTCAAATGTTCCATTCCAGCTATATATTAACTTGAAACTTTCCGCTTATATATATCTATTTATCATTAATATATATTTTTATAAACATATAATATTTAACTTAAATAGACAACAAATGTATTCGAATTATACGTGTTTATAATGTGTTATTAAACTCTACTTCCTTTCTTATTCTTTAGTCTTTAATATATTATTCGTTGATAATAGGTTTAATAAATTTCAATAAAAAGGAAACTTTTAAACCCACGTCAAAATAAACGCAAAATTGAATAGAATATAAATAATTGTTTTACTTCTTATATTTCATTAAACTTAATATTGCATAAGCTTTATTGCCGTGCATATTTATTAAAGCTTTATTAAGTTTTTATAATTTGAAAAATCGAGTAAAGTACGATTCGTAATCTTTGAATTTATATTATTAGGAATTTAAACTTTAACCTGTGAAAAGCCGTAATTTCGGTTAGATTTTATTACTAATTATTTTATAAGTTTTATAAATTTTAAACTTCCTGGTATTAATATTTACAGAAGTCGAATCTTATTAGTATCGTAAATTAAATCATATCCGAGAATAAATATCGATTTTTACACGTCAACTAGCTATTAATAATAATAACCCTGCTGTTAATATCTCCAGTAATCTAATATAATCTCTATATTAAAAACGAATTATTTATAGAACGACCTTTCGTCACCAATTACTGATGTTATATAATCGAAATAACGAAATATATCATTTTAAATATATTAATGCTGAAAGGTATAAACATGATTGACAATATTATTAAGTTTAAATTTCTACACTGAAATTTACATATGCTGTTAAAGTTTACGTTTAAAGTTTATTTATAAATTTAATTTTCAAATATAGTCTTAAAGTATATTACGTAACTTCTAATATTGGCTAAATTGCATTGGCCTCATTTAACAGTCGAAATACCGACTATACATTTCTTAAATGTGGAATTTACCAGTATTAAGGTAATAGTGAGCTTTAAAAGAAATATTTATAAAATTACAATAACGTACTACATTACCGAATCGGTTATTTTACCGAGTCAGTTATAACACTGTGTCGGCTACTTTTGTCCAATATTATATACTCATTTTTAATTGCCCATTCTTTAATATTAACATTATGAAACGTCTTACAAAAGGAATTAAAATGAATTTAACTGTCCAGAAAAAAACAAAAAATCTCCAAACTTAGTTTTAAACTTGTTGATTTTATATAGGAAGTAGATTAATTTATATTATAAAACCGATTTAACGGTAAACTCGTCCCAACCGATATTCTACTTAATTTATAGAAGCTAACGCCAACTGGAAAGAAATAGAGTATCGAATTACCTTTTTTCTTTTTTCTTTTCTTTTTTTAAAAATACGCAAGCATTTCATATCCGGCTTTAATAAGTTAAAGATATAGTTAATATATTACTCACTTAACGCGTTATAAATCGCGTCGATATTTACTAGATAATAAAAAGGGCCTTAAATACGTTTAAATTAATAGATCAATGTATTAAAAAGTATTTTACAAAGACCTAGAAATATTTCGTAAATGGTTCGAATTCACTGGAGATATAATAGTAAAGGACGATATTACAGAAAGGGATATTTATAATTTAAACGACACGGGCTTTGTAATATAGCTTTTCATAATGTATTGTATAATAATTACGAGCATTAAACAATGTAAAATATTTAAATAAACGTCATAGAATACTCCGAAATAAATTATGATTATATGAGTTACTACTTTATAAAGTTAGGTTATACCGTTATTTAATCTTTTAACGGAAAAAGACTGTCTTAAGTTTTAATATCGTACTAATTTATTATTAACTGATTAGAAAATTAGTATTAGTTATAATCACTGGATAACGAACAAATTGAGTTTAAGAGGAATTTAATATTTCGATAGATTTATCCGAACCCGTACGAAAAGAACTAAATGTTCTTTAATTTTCGATAGCTACGAAAATTACTATTCGATAAAATTCGAAGTATATTCCGCGAATAACTGTATTATTAGACTTTATATGCCTTTTTACTTTTCCTATTAATTTTAACATTTCGATGTATCTTACTTTTCCGTTTTACAACCTATTTATTTGCTTTATATCGAAGGTTTAATACGACGTTATTATATTTATATTATAAAAAAGATTTCTTCACCGGCTTTTCCGAGGCGTTTAAAGTTACCATAACGTCCCATTATATTAAATCCGGATTTACGAAAGCTGGACTTATTTTATTCGATCTTCATAACGTTCTTTTCAAACTAAAACTATTTCCGAGTATGCTTATGCCGATCATTTCTTTGCTTATCTTTATTGGTTTTATTTTTCTACACGTAAAAGCTTGTATAAATTTACTTAAAGTAATAAGATAAGGCCGTTATCTATAACGAAAAATTAAAAGCTATTAATGTAATCTGTTAATAAAATAATTAAACCGGTTAATTTTGTAATAAAAGATTATATATTATTTTTGTATAGAACCGGCTTCGCTTTTGAACACTTTTAATTACGGAAAAGGAATTATATTTAAAGCAGATATCTGAACACTAAAAGTAACCGTTTTCTAAAGTAAAAGAATATTTATTACATGAAAAGAATAATCTTTCTTAGCTGAAAAGAGACGAAGTAATGAAAAGAATACACCGAATAACAGCTAAATGTGGTTATCGTAAAAGAGTTAACACGAAAGAAATTGAACTATAGAGTTTGTGGCAAGCCTAGATATAATACGTGTACTTATAAGCAAACAATTAAATACGTCTGGGGAATATAAATCCGATTAATTTAAGTTTATTTATTACGTTGTAATGGTTTTACTAAGGTCTATTATTGCGAACTGCCAAAAAGTAACCGATTTGCTAGTGTAATCGACTCGGTGGTATAGGACGTTATATATTTTCTTTCACCGTAGAAACGACTATATAGTAACCGTACTGTAAAATATTAAATTATGTATTTTTCCCAATATACCTACTATATTCATAGTTATTGATAAAATATAAGTTTTAACTTTATATTAATTTAATTCGAAGAGTTTTCTTTTAGGTTATATATTAAATTTACAATAACTTATTGTTGTTAAATTGTTTTACTACTATATCTCCAAGCTTTAACTTATTTCTTATAACTGTTTAAATAATTATCGAGTTTTAATTAATATAAATATTATTAATCGAAAGGATATACGGGCCCGTAACGTATTTATATATTTTTTCGCTTATAAACTTGCTTTCGCCCCTAAAACGGGTTACAGGTTTACCGGCTCCCCTTTTTCTTATTTTCTCTTTAACGCGGATATTATAAATAACTTTTTTAATTCGAATTGGCGGGATAATAATTTTTATCCGACTAAATTCTAAAGTTCCTTGTATTACTTCCGGCTTTATATTAAATATTATTTTCGATTTGGCCATAAAATTAAATCCAAGTATTAAGGGTTAAACAACGAAATAATCGTTAACGATAAATATAAAGATGATAATTAATCGGCTAGCTAATTAAATAAATACCTTAATAATACTTTCGAATAAAGTCCTTTTTACGAATTTAAGCTTATAAATAATAATTATATTTATAGTATTATTAATTCATATCGTTTAACGTATAAAGCAATAATAACGCTCCATTCGGCTTTTATGTCGATAATCTTATTAATTAAATCTTCGCCGCCTTTATGGCCTACCTTAACCGCAAATTTAAATAACGGGGTAATATATTTCACCGGGTTACATTATTATACCGATAGAACTTTTACCTTTTATTAAGCTTCAGGCTTATACCCGATATTTATGATTAAAATTTTAAGCGGTTTTTTCGCTTTTAGAAATTCCGATCGTTTTACTTTAGCTTCGGTTATTTTAATCGTTTCTTTACTTTCACGCCCAAGTACCTCCAAAATCTTAATAACCATAAAACTCTTAAAAGTCTTACCGAAATCTAAATAAACCTTTATTAATTCCGACTAAGTAATTTCGAACCTTTTTGTAAAGTTCTTACGGATTTTCTTCTTCTAAAACTTAACGACATATTTATCGATTAAAACCTTATAGTTAAAAATATTATCGGTCTAAATAATACTATTTACCTAAATAATAATAAGTATTTAAATTGTATTATTCGCTTAAATTACGTTTTTTGTTTAAATAATTAGTTCGATATCATATCATAAAATCCTTCGTATATTAGGTTATTAAATATTAGTTTTGTTTTTTGTCGTACCGTTATTAAATTCCTTTTCTTCTTTTTAACGCGTTTAATTATTATAACGTTAATAGATACGGCCGGTTAATTAAAATCGTCGACCTCTAAAATCCGGATTTCCTTTAAATATCGGGGATCTTTATTTTCAATAAGATTACTCCATAACCAGCTACGTAAAGGTGTCTTTTTATAAAACGGTTTTCCGTCCTTTCCGAGAAACTAAATTATCTTAATCTTAATTATACGGTTTTAATTAATAGTATAATCCTGTCAAAACGCTTTTAAAATCTATATAAGCTTCGGGAACTTAATAAAAATAATAGGGTTATTACCCGAATTAATTCTAAACGATTTCCTACCTTTATAAATATCGTCTCGCCGATTAAAACACCGCATCTTTCCCTTAACGCAATTAAGAAAACCCGGCAAGTTATAAATCCATTTAAAACTTTCTCTTAAATCTAAATTTACAAATTGATAAGCTAGCTTTTAAAGACTTTAAGAAACTATATATTAAGCTTAACGTAATTCAATCGTTGAATATTCCTAGGTAAATCGTATATCCATTTTCGTCACGTAAAATTAATCTTATACTTTTTATATTCCTAAATAAACAGCATTTATTTATATTATATCTAAATCTTAAATAAAACCAGTAAGTACTATAATTAAAACCGCCATATCGTTCTTTTCGACTTAAGTAATTACTTCGATAACCTTTACGATCTTAATAACCACCTCGGTTACGGTAAAAAACTAATGGATTAAAATTATCCGATTAAAAGCTTATTATATTAATCGAAAGGTTAACATTATAATTACGAACCTAAAATATTTCTTATCTTAATAAAGCGTAATACTGTAAATTCCAAGCAGCTTTTTTATTACGTATTTCCTCCTTAAAAATCTTTTAGTTCTAAATTTATTAAGCTTAAGTAATCTTTAAATCCTAAAGTACATTCGGAATTTCCGATACTTAATTAATCCTATTCGCTAATATTTATCGCGGTCGAAAGCTTTTTCATCGTTATTACTTAAGTTAGGAAATTCAATAAAGCCGGTCATTATTTTTATAATCGATATTAAAATAAACTTTTCCTTATTATCAGTTACGGCCTTTATATTTAAATAATCCAACCTTTTTAAGATATTAATGTTTAATTAATATCGATATAGTACTATAACGTATCGCCTATAAATCTTTAAGCTTTATAAAAGAATTATTAAAAGCTTTTTCGCAATAACCGGCAGATAATCCGTTTAATAAGCTTGCCGTATATTCGTTTTTATTAACTATCTTTCCCTTTAGATTAAACGTTTTTAAAATATCTTTTATTTTAAATACATACTTAAAATAATAGTTATAAACTTAATTAGGTTTATTATATTAAACTTATTTCGTTAAAATCCTTAACCGGTTTTTAGTAATTCACATTTACTTTAAGTTTTATAATTTGAAAGTTTTTAAAATAACATTAATAAAGTTATCTTATTTAGGATATTCCTTAATAGCAACTTTAATTCTGTTTTTCATAGTAATAATATCCATTTAAAAAGGTAACTTAACGATTATCTAAAATTCGGTTAACTTATGCTTCTTAAATAATTTACTAACCCCTTTAAGCCAATCGGTAATTTTAATTGCAAAAAACGAAAATTAAGAAAGGCAAATAAATCTCGGAAAACCATTAAAAACGAAAGCAGGTTTATAATGTCTATTAAAAACCGTATCCTTATTAATTGGTTTATTTAAAAAGCATAACGCTGGTATTAATACCGTAAATCGTGTAAATAATTTTAAAAATTCGTAAAACTAGGCAATCTTTCGTTTTCGCGAAATTTTAATCGAAATTCTAAAAACTACTTAAAAGTTCGAATCCCATATAAGTTTTAAAAATCTAATCGGAGTGCTTAAAAGCTCTTCCTTATTAAGTTTACTTTCGTAAAATCTTTTTATCGATCGGTATTAAATAATAATATTTAAAGTAGAATTTGAATTTCTTTTTAAAAATAAGAGGTTCCGGTATAAATAAAAGGTTTTATTATCGCTTAACTTAGGTGATTATCTTAAAATGCTTTAATAAGTATTTAATACATTTACTAAAGCTTATGTTAAATTAATTGAATCTATTAGGTTTAAAATTATATAAGTTTTAAGGTGCCGGATTAACGGCAATATATTTAGGCATAAGGTAAATAACTATCCGTAATGTTTATTTTAGATCTTTTTTTTTATAAAAAAAAAATAACCTTTTTTATTATTATTTATCCTAACCGTCCTATTTCAATTTACGTATCGTCTTTCGCTTATATTAAACTGGGCTTTTTTAACTTATTAATACCTTTATTATTGATTTAAATATTTTAATATTAAAGCTAACTAAAAGTAATAAATCACAAATAATATTTCTTAATCATAATTAAATAAAATATTATCCGATTAGCGTTAATAAGGTCCAAAATATATTATCTATTATTTCTCCTTCAACTTTCCCATTATATTAAGAGATCTTCATCCTTTTTCTTAATCTTCCTTCCGTTTATAATATTAATAATTTCATATCTTTAATCATCTTTTTACCTAAATTCGTGAGTTATTTTATATTATTAATCTTGTTATAAGTCCTATTATTTTATTAGTTAGAGTCCGAATAGTTACGTTGTCAGCGACGTAATTCTGACTTTAATATCCTTAATCTAAAATATTTCGTAATCTTAATTTTACTACGTTAATACTTGCGAAGTATAATTTATCTTCTAAATTCCGTAATCGGTTTAAAACTTAGGTAATTAATTTATATTCCGAAAGCGGTTATTTTTTACGTTTATGCTCCTTTATCCTCTTCCGAATAAAGCCGTATTTTAAAATAAGGTGTCGTAATTTCAGCCTAATAGCGTTCTTATTCATCGCAAAACAAAAATCGCGGCATTATTATAAAACTTTATCCTTTTTCTTTAACCGTCAAGTTCGCGTATCGTTATTAAATAGTTGTGTTCGTAATCGTATCTATAATCATAATCGAGGTCGCGTTTTAATTAAAACCTTATCCCTTTCGTTTAATAATCGGAAATGGCAAGTTACCTCGGCAGCTAACTAAAGCTAGTTTTTTTACATTGGCAGGTAAATAAAAAAGGACGAGGTGATTTAATCCTGATCAGTATATAATTAACGAAAATATGACGATTAAGCCCGCGGTTTAAAAGATAATAAAGGCAACGCAAAGTGTATTATGTGGTGTTAAACCCATGTATGTAGCGATAATAAGTGTCTCCGGGGTTGCGCCCAGCGAAAAAGTGAACTCCTAGAGATACATGACTGGTGATGACTAATTGATCGGCAAAGCCATGTACCTGGCTCTGCACCCTGAACCATTTTAATATAACCTTTTTAAAGCTTGTTTTTAAGGTATTTACGTAACATTTCTAATTTTATCTCGTTAAGAATATAAATTGGATAAAATTTAATCGATGTTTTCTTTCAAGGATTATCTTATGGTCTTATTCGTTATGTTGCGGTAATTTTGTTTCGAATTCCTTTCGAAATCATAGTTCGTATTTATGGCATTATGAAGATACATTGCCTATTGCTTTTAGCTTCAGAGGTTAATGCTTTAAATAATAGTTTATTTTTTGTAACCCTGTTTTAATGGTAGCGATAATGCGTCGTATTGTTTTATAATACCTTTATCTTTTCAATTTTCTTTAATGGGTGATAAGACTTTTGTCGTATCCTTATGTTTGCATTCGTCGTTATTTTTAATTAAGCATTAAAATCTTTTCGTATTTTACTTTTTGTTAAAGAGGTATAAAGTAAACGTTATCGAGTTAATTACTGAATTAATTAAGGGGTCATATTGGTATAACCATAGTTTTCCGGGGATTTTATCATAATTCCCTATCGGACCGATGTCGAAATTTATTATTTGGTTTTATCCTTTAACGAAGATTTCGACATAATTAATTTCGTGGCTAATTCTTCCGTTATCATAGGTAAATCCCTGACCTTTTGCGTTCTCAGCGATGTAAAGTTTCATCTTTTTCTTCCATAGTAATCGAAATCGGTTAACTATATCCGGTATAATATAGTTACCTCCTGTTGCTCCGTAGTCCACAAATGCAATAAATTAGTATGTCCTAATTCTTACTTACAAAGTGATAAGGTTACTTTCGGTTCTTATCGTCGCGTTTAAAGCCCTTTTGGGAAGCTCCTGCTAGCTTTTTCGGGTCTTATTATCCTACGGCTTTTTTATAAATGGCGTTCGTTTTTTAATTTATTTTTTAGCACCTTAATACATTTTTGATTTTATTTGTTAAGGGCCTATAATTACTTCAACTATCTTTCCTGCCGGCGTAAAGTAACTTTCAGTGAAAGGATTTACGTCTGGAAGTTTTTTTGCTGATATATTCTAGTTCAAGTGCTTTTTATCCTTCCTATCGTGCTTAGAATTTCGCGTTATATTACCTTACATCTTTCTTTCGTTCCTAAATTTCTTCTTAGATTTCCCGCCGTTTATCTCAGTTTTTTTATAAAGGCTAATCGGAAACTTAAGTTGGTAATTACTTTTAAGCATACCTTTATAACCGTTTAATGGATTTATTTATCTTTTATTTTGTGGTCATATTATTCCGAATAATATATAAGGTTTCTATCGGGATAGTTTTTTCCTTCGGGCTAACTTGCTACTACTATAATAACGTCGATAATGTCTTGGGTAACGTATATCCTTAGGTGTTTGTACTATCGTTAACCCCTTAGATCTATTCCGGTTTAATCGTAAAAGTTAAATCCTTATTTATATATCCGTATAATCCCTTTTTCGATATACTATTATTTTAATATATATTTAAGGTGCTGGGTACGCTTATAGTAAATAGTATGAAGTTTCCCGTATCGGTTTAGTTATCCTCGCAATAAGGCTTTATTTTAACCTTAGTATTTTTTAATTTATGCATTTAGTTCCCGCTGTTCGTACTGTTATCGCCTTTTTCATTAAGAATAGGAAGTAGCTTATTTTTTATAAGTCTTTTCTATTCGTCGTGTTCCTTTACTTATTAGGTTATTATCGATTTTGGGGTAAGGGTTCGTTATTTCTAAATGGTTATCTGCGATAGCTTTTTTGTTTTCTGTAGTCCTTATTAGATCGTTTTAAGGGGGTTATAATTGTTTCGGACTCTATTTATGTTAATTAATTTGTTGTCATTATTTTAATTATTTTGAAGGGGTCCTTAAGGAACCGGTATCTAGGTACTGTATCGTGGCCTTTTAAATGTTTTATCTTAGTATGTCTTATCTCCCATTTTATATAATTATAATGCTTAATAGTACACAGGTTACGTTATTAAATTATGTTTAATTTTATAGGTCCTGGTGCCGTTTTATAAGATATTTCTTTTTTCGTAACGTGCTTGTACTAGGGGAATATTTTAGCTTCTTATTTTGTCCGGTTTTAAAATATTACATTCTTTAGGCGTACTATCGGTCATCGCTTTTGACTGCAATGCCGATATAATCTACTAACTTTTCGGAGCGTTTATCTTTAAACAGTTCTTTTTATATTTCTTCCTTCAGGCCATCGAAAAACCTAACCATGAATATTTTTTGTCCCCAGTTAATCTTTAAGGCTATTTAAACGAAAGAACTGCCGTATTCGAAAGCTAATCCCTTTTGCTTTAAATCTTTAATTTTATTTTCGGCCTTAATCTTTTCATTTATTACCTCGAATGCTTTTCTTAATTTGTTTTCGAATCTTTCGTAATTGTTACAAATGTCTATAATTATTATAAAGCTTTATTTAAAGAGATTAATAACTTATTTATAGAAAACGGGCTTAAACTAAATAATGACGTTGCCGGTTAATTATCTTATAACAAACTAGATTCGGAAGATAAGTATTATAAACCTAATCGGGAAATATTCAAAATATACGCGACATTATATAAGGAATTATTATAATTTAATAGTAGTTCTGTTAAAAAGGCAGCTTTACTAAGTTTTAAAGCTTTTCCAGCTTTTTTGCCGTAGGCTATTTAGGTAGGTTATGTTAATTGGGCTGGCTGATCCGATTAATCGGGTTGCTCTATGCTCGCTTGTTTAATTCATTTAAATTTTTAAGCTTTTAATTAGTTCCGAGTTTCCTTAAGCGTACGAGTAAATTCGATTTTATCGTTAGTAAGTTACGTAACCGCGTTAACTAATTAGTTAAGTCCATGGAAGTCTTCTTTTTAAAAAAGATTAAGTTAAGTTTTTTTCGTTATTAAAGCTTATAATATTATCCTTAAAAACCTAAAAAATTTCTTTAAAGGCGGGTTATTTATTAAATGATACAATGTTAAGGGTATTACTTAAATTTTAACAATATTATTAAATAAAACCTTATAATGTATAACGACTAAAACATTTAATTAATTATTAAACCTAATCTTACGGTTTATATTAATAATAATGTTATAAAAGACTAAGTTATAAGACATGTAATAATTACGTTTAATAACAGCAGATTATTAAAAGGTAATCTAGGTAACTAAGTTATATTATAAGCTGGTAATCTATTTAAACAATAGTAATAATAAACGTATATATCCTAACTTATATCCATTGGGATCCGGGGATCCTTTCGGATCCTTGTTATTTAAATACATAAATTGCTTGGGATCCATATATCTACTTAAATTTATATCACGTGATCTTGGTCGGCGGTTGTTTTGGTCTTGTCCTGACCGTGTGCCCAAGTTAGTAAGTTGTTAGTTCGTAACAGAAAGTTAATGATCTAAAAGCCGACGTCCCAGAATCCGATAATTTAAATTCCAATTAATTACCTTATTTTATAAAGAGTAAACGATTACGATTAATAGAAAAACTGCCTGAAAAGATCAATGACCTGCCAACTAAAATATTGACGACCAAATTTCCTACCTTCCGATTACATATACCTACTAATTAGCTACGACAAACCTTTAAGGTATTTATATTTTTATCCCCGATTCTTTACATAACTTAATTCCGTCCGGTTTTTAAAAAGTTATTATTTAAACCGAAGTATAAATTACGACCACCTTTTAATAGTCAAAAAGCTTGAATAATAATAAAGGGCTGGTATAATTTACCGTGTAAATAATTAAGAGATATATACTAGATTATAAAAAAAATTAAATTGTATTTCCTATAAGGCTGGCCTAATTAGTTCAAGTACAGAAATTCGATTGCTAAAAAGTTAAAATAGGATAAGGCTTAAAAGAACAGAAAATAGGCTAAATGAAGAGATAAACTGGCGAAAGGTTAAGGACGAAATCTTAAGTTTAGAAAGAGGGAGCACACACCGCGTAAGTCTTAATTAGATTAATTAATAGGTTCTATATATGTTTTTTCACTTATAGCGTTGAAAGTTAGTTACGTTAGCCTTTATTTCTTAAGATAAATCAAGGACGATTTTATTTCGAAAAACAAGAGTTAAAATGATACAAGATATAAAGTTAGGTACTTAATTTTACCGATTTATTAATCATTACTAGTTATATATTTCTAGGAATTCATTTTTCGCTGGGCGTAACACCAGATACTACGGATATCTCTTATCAGCACTTTGTATATAGATTTAACACCATATATAATACAGTTTGCGTTCCCTTCATTATCTCTTAAATCGTTGGCTCAATCGTGACACTCTCTATAATTATGCACTAATCAGGACCAAGTCACCCCGTCTCAATTCAATATTAAAACATATAACGTTATACAAGAGAACAAGCTACAAAAGCAAGCGAGCTGTCTTTCAGCACCTTGTAATAATTAATCCAGAGAACCTAATATTAACATATTATATTAATTAAAATCAAACGGATTTCTTTTCCTCCAACGCATTTACAACTTCTTTACAAGTGCCCGCATTATATCCGGGCTTGATGCAAACGCCACATGTTCGTTCTTTCGTCTTAACATTCTTACAACGAATACCTTCAGCCGCTATTAGCTGTAATTCTTTTTACCACCCCTTTCCTTTTCGGCCAGAAAAGCTTATCCTTTTTATATAATATACGTTCCTTCTTTTTGAAATTGTTTATTTTTAATCGTTTAACGTTTACTTAAAATATAGTTCGTTTTACGTAATTAGACGTTTTCTTTCTAAAGAAAAGCACCTTTATAAAAAAGTAATAACGTCTCACATAATTTCACGAGATGTACAAGCTCAAGAGATGGTTTTAGTATATTTTAACTACTTAATTTTAATTCTCCGTTTATTAACACTAACAAGATGGAACACCTGATAAAAAAAACCTAGAATAAATCTAGCCGTTGAAGAAAAAAAAAGAGAACTCCGAAACTTAATTATGCGACACTTAGTTTTATATATAAAATCTCCTATATTATCTTGTATTAACGATATACTGGTAAGTCTTTTAAAACCGATATTATCCTTTATTGGCGAAAGTTAAAGCCGATTAAAAGGCAAATTATTATCCACTAAATCCTTAACTTAAATGCGCGAACGTTTCTCGTCCGTCTTTAGTATGTTAAAGATATGGCGAATTTACTGCTTACCTAACACGTTATAAAACGCGTCGGCGTTAACTAGGCGTCGAACTTTGTACGACGGTAAAAGAAACTTAAAACGCGATAAAATCGAAAAATCGATTATTAACGGGTATTATGCCAGAATCCAGTAACGTTTCGTAAATGGTTCGAATTTATTCGGGTTATAATCCTAAAATATAACATCGTAAAGGAAAATATTTATAACTTCAACGAAACGGCTTTTGTAATAAGGCTTCTTATAGTATCAGGGATGATAATTATAAATGCTAAAAGACGTAAAAGACCTAAATAAACGTATTAAAGGAATCGGGAATGGGTTATAGTTATGCAGGTTATTAATTCGTAAGGTTAGGCTTTATTACCATTTATCATTTTGGCGGGAAATCTTACCTTAATTCCTAATATGGAAAATATTAATTACTATTTAATTTAAAGCTCGGTAGAAGCTATAATGGGCGGATAACTAACGAATTAAGTCTTAAATAGATTTAACACTTTAACAAATATACACGAACGCGTACGAAAGGAACCAAACGTTTCCTTATCCTCGACGGTTATGAAAGTTACTATTCGATCGAATTCGAAGAATATTACGCGAATAACGACATTATTACTTTTTGTATACCCGCGCATTCTTTTTATCGGCTTTAACTTTTCGACATATCTTGCTTTTCCGTTTTAAAACGCGCTTATTCGTTATATATCGGAGGTTTAATACGATATTACCATACTTATATCTCTAAAGAAGATTTTCTTTTCGGCTTTTATAAGGCATTTAAAGCTGCCATAATGTCCGATAACGTTAAATCCGGATTCTCGAAAGCTGGACTTGTTCCATTCGATCTTAATAACGTTCTTTTCGAATTAGAAATTCCTCCGGTTATGTTATGACCTAGCGGTCTTGGCTGCAACAGAAACGGTCGGGCCTCCGAGGATATCAGCCTCGATCTAAGCTAAGAAGTCACGTAATCGGCTTAAAGGGCTTAACGGCCTTTAGGGTTTAAGCCGCTCAAGCATCTTAAGCCAAAATAAAGATATATACGCTTAATATTACCATAGTTTAAATAAATTACCGTCTTATAATATAACTTAATTATCCAGATTAGCTTCTCATCATCTGTTATTATTAAACGTAATTATTAAATATTATATTGCCGAGTTTTCTACGATATGATTATTAATATACACCTTATAATTTAAGTTAAATAATTAGTTAAACCATTTAGCCGTTATCCGTTACAAGTTTTGGTTTAATAATACCGTTAAACTTCAAATAATATTCTCGATGATATACTTATTAGTACGTAACTTCCAATTATTACTAAAGAGCTTACATGTAAAAGTTTTAAAATGTTGTAATTATTATAATTTAAAAACTTTAAAAGTTAAAAAAAACGAACAATTTAAAGTTTAACCTATTATAATACCTAAATAAAAGATTAAGGCCCTAGACCTTTTCGATGGTACCGGAAAAGTTTAACCTTTATTTTTACTGAAATTTATTAATCGATAAGGTTAATACGATTATTACTATTACCGGAAGCCTTAAAGGAGGTATTTTAAAAAAGTTTCGAACTTATCTTACAAAATTTGTATTTTTTAAAAAAGAACGATAAAAAGGAAGATATTAATACCTTATTCGAATATTATATTTAGTTTAAATAAAGAATTAGAAATATATACGGAAACCTTAACGAACAACGAAAAGCCGGATAAGATATTCTTTAACTTTTTTAAAAAGGTTTAATATTAAAATACGCGGTATTATTTAAGCAAACCTGAGTACATATCGGATAAATTAATAATGAAGTTATAATAAGTACGTTTTATTAATGCCTAAAAAGAGTTATTAAAAATAAAATAACCCATTTTAAAATATTACTTCCTTGCGACGAATACGTTAATTAAGCAATCAAAATCGATAACCGATAACACAAACGACGTATAAAAGAAAGGGGGTAATCTTTCCCTAAACCCGGATATTCGAAAGGTAATTAATAATAAAGGAAAAATATACCTTTTATATCTTACGGAATAATATTAAAACACATAAAATTAAACGCTGTTTAATAACGTAACCTTCGTAGTATTAAATGTTATAATTATAACAAGATGGGATATAAAGCTTATGAATATAAAATATTAAGAAAAGCTATGATAAAAGACCTAAATATAGGATTTTTAAAAGCTTTTTCGAAATAGTAAAGCTAATAATAACCGATTAACATAATTAAAATTTAAATTAATTATAACCCTTTAAGGAAATATAATAAGGATTATAAAAGAGTAAGAATCTATTTTAAGTAAGTATTTAAAAGTAATAAATCCTTACTATAAGGCCTATTATAACTTAATAGCTCAAAGAATATAACGAATAAAAAAGGCTTACAAAAAATAAGCTACTTTCCCTCTTATAATAAAAACGCCAATAACGATACGAATAATTAAAGCTAAACGGATATATTAAGGGACATTAGAGCTAAAATAAAGCCCTATTACTAGAATAATCAAACCAATACGGAAAACCGTAGATCATCCAGTATAAGCACACCTATTACTTTAAGTACATAAAAAAAATAACAGTATATTAAAAAAACGGATCATACGAATATGTAATCAAAACTTCGATGTTTATAACTAAATAAAAAAAGATTTAAGGATTAACGTTATTACGGTAATAATAAGTTAACCACAAAGAAAAAGTTATCCCTATAAAAGTCTTATATACTATTTCGAATTATATAATTACAAGACGAAAAAAATGGATCTATCAAATAGTTATAAAGGTATCTTTAAAAATAATTAGGAACTTAAACTTTCATTAATCCTTTCGGACAGCCCGAACGAATAATAAAAGGTTAAGGATGAAATCCAAAAAGAAGATAAAGAGATAAGACAATACGATACCCAGTCCCAGGTACAAAAAAAACTATAGGAAAATCCCGAATTAAAATATATTAATAAAACCGACTTTCAAACGCAAATCCTCTTATTCGAAGCTACACTACGCCGTTAAAAATGATAATTAAAGTAATTATAAACGCTTAACTAGCAAGATTAGAAACGCATTAAAGCGTTAAAAGACGAATTACAAAGCGAACGTTACTTATTAAAAAACCTATAAAATGGTAGAACGCGGAAAAGCTAGCAAACGATTTTTAAAAGTGCTTTAAACGTAACTAAAAAGGGTGAAAGTAACCCTACTACCTTACAAATACGAATTAAAATATATTAATTTACGCTATCTATGGACTGCGGAATGATAAAAGGTAATTATATTATACCGCATGTCATTAACGAACTTCAATTATTATAAAAGAAAAATATACAACTTTATGGCGCTGAAAACGCAGAAAATTAGGTATTCACTAACGATAATCGAAAGATTATCTGCAAAATTAAATATTTCGAAATTTTAGTTAAAGAACGAAATTAAAAAATAATCTTCGATATCATTTTGATAAGGAACTATAATATAATCCTCGGAAAACTATAGTTACATGAATATAACCCTTTAATCGATTAAGTAACTAACTAGATAAAGTTCACTTTATACCTCCTCGATAAAAAAAATAAGATACGAAAAAGTCTTAAGAGTCGATTAAAAATGACAACGAATGCAGGCATAAAAATACGATAGAAACTTTATCACCTATAAGAACAAAGTATAAAAAAAAGTAGTGCAAAAGAATACGACGTATTATCGTTACCATTAAAATAAAGCAGCGAAAAATAGACGATTACTTATAATATAAATCTTTAAAACCAGATATAATAACTAACGTACCTTTATAATACCATAAATATAAATAGTTATTTCGAAGGGAACTCGAAACGAAATTATTAAAGTATAACGAATAAAACTATAAAATAATTATTAAAGAAAGAATATCGACCAAATTTCACCTGATTTATAACTTTAATAAAATAAAACTAACGTCACAGACAAGCACTCCGGACGGACTAGCACTCCGGATGATTTTTGACACATTTTAACCACCTAACTGTAATTGCCCATTTCTTAATAACAATAATATAGAACGGCTTATAAAAGAAGCGAGAATAAACCTCGTTGTTCAGGCTAAAAAACGAGACTCGAAACTTAGTTATACGAAATCTAGTTTTATTTATAAAGTTGCCTAATTTAACTTGCATAAACGATATACCGGTATACCTTCCTATAGCGATTATATAGCCAAATCGCGAAGATTAACCCCGACCGAAGAAACTTCGATTGTCGACCGTATCCTTGACTTAAATACGCGAACGTTTCCTATTCGGCTTTAACATGTTAAAAATATGGCCAATATATTACTTACCTAACGCGTTACGGGATGCGTCGGAGTTAAATGGGCGTCGAACTTTATCAGACGGTAAGAAAAACTTAAAACGTATTTAAATCAAAAGATCGATTATTAAAAGGTATTATACGAAAGTCTAAAAACATTTTGTAAATAATTTGAATTTTTTCGAGTTATAATCGTAAAATACGGTATTATAAAAAAGGATATATATAACTTTAACAAAACGAGCTTTTTAATAAGGCTTTTAATAGTATCTGGTATAGTAATTACGAATGCTAAAAAACGTAAGAAATTTAAATAAGCCTAATAGGGAAATGAGAAATAGGTTATAGTTATTTAAGTTATTAATTCGTAAAGTTAAGCTTTATTACTATTGATTATATTAACGGGAAAAACTTATCATGATTTCTGATATCGAAAAGGCTTATTACCAAGTAATTAAAAGGTTGGTATTAATTATAATGGCTCAATAATAAACGAATTAAGTTTAAAATAGATTTAATATTTTGATAAATATATACGAACGCCTACAAAAAGAACTAAACGTTTCCTTATCCTTAACGGTTACGAAAGTTATTATTCGATCGAATTCGAAAAGTAGTGCGCGAACAACGATATTATTACGCTTTATATGCCCGAGCATTTTTTTTATCGGATTTAACTTTTTAACGTTTCTTGCTTTTCCGTTTTAAAGCGCGCTTATTTGCTTTATATCGAAGGTTTAATGCGATGTTACCATACTTATATCGCGAAAGAAAATTTCCTTGCCGGTTTTTACGACGCGTTTAAAGTTGTTATGACGTTCGATAATATTAAATCCAGATTCGCAAAAGCTGGACTTGTTTTATTCGATCCCAATAACGTTTTTTTTTTTTTTTTTCGAATTAGAAACTCCGGTTATACCTATACCGACCGTTTCGCCGCTTACTTCCGCCGGTTTTACTCTTTCCCTTCTCGCGAAAACCCTTAAAAATATCCGGGAAGTAATAAAGTAAGGACGTTACTTGTAAAGAAAGATTAGAAATCACTAGGGTAGCTTGCTAACAAAAATGGTTAAATCGGTTAATCTTTTAATAAAAAGTAACTTATTGCTTTTGTACGAAATTGCTTTTTTTCGGGAAGAAACCGTCTAATTACGTAAAATAAATCATATCTTAAGCAAACGTTGGAAAATTAGAAATAAACCTTTTTAAAAAGAAGGAACATTTACTATATAAAAAGGTTAAGCTTTTTTGGCCGAAAAAAAAAGGTGGTGGTAAAAGAATGCAGCCAATAACGGCTAAAGGTAATCGTCGCAAAAGGGTTAAAACGAAGGAATAAAAGTGTAGCAGTTACGGCAAGCCCGGGCATAATGCGCATACTTATAAAGAAGTTATAAATACGTTTAGCGAAAACGAATCCGATTAGTTTGAATCAATTAATTATGTTGTGGTTGTTTTATTTGAATTTGTTGTCGCAAGGTGCTAAAAACCATCCGGAGTGCTTGTCCGTCCGGAGTGCTTATCTATGACGTTATAGGTATTAAGCGAATACCTGAAAAACAAGCTTAAAAAAGATTATATGCGACGTTCCAACTTATTAACCGGGTATCCCATATTTTTTATACTAAGGAAAAACGGAAAGTTATATCTAATCATTAACTATAAATAATTAAACGATATTACGGTTCAGGACAGGATAGCGTTACCTTTAAAGGGCGAGATAGAAAATCGCCTTTATAAAATAATATAATTTACGAACTTAAATATTAGAAAAGAATATAACCAAATCCGCATCAAACCAGAATAGGAATACAAAATAGCCTTTAAGACGAAATATAGACTTTTCGAATATTTCGTTATACTTTTCGAATTTACGAACGTATTAATGACCTTTTAGTAAATAGTTAATCATATATTTAAAAAGTATTTAAACGTTTGAGTTACTTGGTTCCTCGACGACATTCTTATTTATTCAACAAATAAAGAAATGAAATATATAGGAGACGATTATACATTTTTTAAAGCCTTATAAACCGTTAATTTACTAATTAACATAAAGAAAAGCTAGTTTTATATACAAAAGGTAAAGTTTTTAAAATATATTATTACCTTAGGACATACTAAAATGGACTCGAAAAAGATAATTATAATATAAAAATAAAAAACGCCTACTATAATTAAAAACGTACAAGCCTTCCTTGGATTTGCCAATTATTATACAAGGTTTCTTCGATACTTTAACAAGATGACCGCATTATTATTAAACCTCATAAAAAAAGAAAATAAATTTCTTTTAATAGTAACAATGAAAAAGGCCTTTTAAAGAATTAAGGATGCGATTATTGGCGAACTAATACTAATTATATATAACCCAAGCTGCTCAGTTAAACTTAAAACGGACGTTTCGGATTCCTCTTTAGGCGTAATAACCGGATATTACGATAATTAAAGTAATTTATACCTTAACGCTTATTACTTTTATAAATTAAAAGGAATAAAGTTAGATTATAGCATTTCCGATTAAAGGTTTATAGCTATCGTTAACAATTTACGAAAATTTAAATATTATCTTAAAAAAGACCTTTACTAAGTTAAGGTACATCCGGATTACAAAAGTCTTACCCGTTTTACTAGTATTAAAGAATTAATAATAGGATAATTACGTTACGCCGAAAAATTAATAAAATATAACTTTATTATCCTCTATTAAAAAGGATCGGAAAATGGCAAAGTAGATATATTTAATCCAGAACCAGATTTAAAACAAAAAGTAATTGAGGCTAATTACCAGGCTTTCGATATTACTTTAAAAGGATAATTGCAACTACGATAAATAGAATAATTAAAGCAACATCTTTAAACTTATATCAGAAAATCTAAAAATATAATAATAACCTATTTAAAAACAAAAGAATAAAAAGATATAAATCCTAAAGAAGTTTCAGGAAATATTAGTACGAAATATACACGAACATTAGCTATACGGATACCTAGGGATTTATAAAACCTTAAAACGATTATAGCGTACTTATCATTTTCTTAAAATGAAATTAGTAATAAAGAAAATAGGATAATAATTTTATGCGTATAATAAAACGAGAATTCGACGATATAAACCAGACGGAAAATTACAGCCATTATTAGTCGCAAAGCAACTATAGCATTTAGTTATTTCTAGTTTTATTACCAAACTTTTATTATTAAAAAACCCAGTTATCAGTATACGTTGCGATAGTATCGTTGTAACCGTTAACTGATTTATTAAACTTATCTATTTTTTACTATATAACGATGATACAGATATAAAATAATTAATTTATATCTTTTTAAAACATATTTTAAAAATATTCGAATTATAAGTAAAATTCATTTTAAAAAAAGCAATGATATTTATTTAGAAATTTTAACCGGGATTTATAACATAGCTAAATGAAACTTATAAATTATTTAATATATTAAAACTTTAAACAGCTGAATATAGAGAAAACATTAACTAAGTATTAAAAACTAATTTACAATATTATATTAATTACCAACAAAACTGTTAGGTTTAAATGCTATTTATTGTTTCAGTAGCTTATAATATTAGTTATTACGAAAGTACTAAGATAACTCTAGCAAACGCCAATTTCGGTTTTATACTGAAGCTTTATAAGGACGTATATAAAAAAGGATGAATTAACCTCAAAACGATCTTATTATCAGAATAATTCATATAGCTATATACAAAAATAAATATAGAATTTAAATTCAAACGTAACTAGATAAAAAAGTATTATAATTAAAAAAGGTTAAAGAAATTAACTTTTTAAAAGTGAAAGATGGTTTATCTAGCTACCGAAAACACTTAGATTAAGGGACTTAATAAAAGGTTTAATTCGAAATCTATCGGCTTATACAAAATTACCAAAAGAACTTTAGAAAGTAATTATTAATTAAACCTATTACTTGAAGTAAAACTTTTTTTATTTTTTACGTTTCCTTATTCGAGTTAATAACAAATATTATCACAATTAATATAAGGTACGAAAAGTAGGTAAAAAAGGATACACTAATATATGAAGCAGAAAAAATCTTAAATACACGGAAGACAAGCGGACTTACCGAATATGTAATCAAGTAAAAAATTACTTAAATTCTAATAATACCTGGAAATTTATTAAGAATTCTATAAACGCTTAATGCCTGTTAAGGAATTCTTATTAATAATACCAAAGATACCAATAGAAGTACGGCAAATTACACTAACGTACCTTATAAGCGAGTTGGCTACATTAGCGAATCGGCCGGTTTTTTGCTATATCGCGATAACAAGCTCAAATAAAACAAACATAACATAATAAATTAATTCCAATTAATCGGATTCTTCATCGCTAGACGTATTCACTGCTTTTTCACAAATATACGCATTATGTCCGGACTTGCCGTAGACGCCATACTTCTGTTTCTTCGTCTTAACCCTTTTACGACAGTTACCTTTAACCGTTATTAACTGCCACTTTTTACCATCTCCTTTCTTTTCAGCCAAAAAGGTTTGTTCTTTTTATATAATAAGTGTTCTTTCCTAACAACGTTTATTTTTGGTCCTTTAACGTTTGCGAAAAATATAATTAATTTCGCGTAATTAAGTAACTTTTTATTTAAGTAAAGTAGCTTTATGCTAAAATATTATATAACTTTTATGTAAACGATTAACCGATTTAATAATTCTTATCGGCGAGCTACCCTAATAAATTTTAATCCTTTTTTATAAGTAACGTCCTTATTTCGTTACTTTACGGATATTTTTAAGAGCTTT
>QJNU01000620.1:0-43599 GCA_004154915.1 Monosporascus ibericus
GTAACCACGTAACGTAATGTCGAGGGACGATCGATATTAACAAAAGCGACTCAAATACAAACTTCGCATCGAATGCTGATAAGTCGGCATAAATCGGCAGTTCAAAGAGACTCGCTTTGCCCTCCTTGCGTAGACTAGTAGGTAAACAAGCGCGTCCAAGACGAAGGGGAAAACCCTGCGCCAGCCGTGATTGTTTACTTTCTAGGTGAAACCGGGAATCCCGCACCACGAATTGTCCGTGGCGGGGGATACACGAAACGGAAATCGATAGCCTCTCGGAAGCAGCTGAAAAAAAAGACGCTGTCAATACTGCAATGAAGACTGCAAAGAAGACAACAAGAAAGCAACCGAATATCGAAAAGAAAAAGAAACGAAGCCTAATAAATCCAAAACAGACGTCGATGGGGTGTTGACTCAGGTATTCTCTGCTGACCGATATTCAAGAAAGGTCGGGTAACAAAAGTGGTGGCCCGAGTGAGACACCCACCTTGACATGCACCTTCACCTCGCCCAGCCCCACAATAATATGATATGCATCGGCCAGAGTTCCGGGCCCCGATAATTCGAAAGCCACGGAACCGGTTTACACGCATGGTGGGTAACATCGGAGTCGCAGGTTTAGGTACATGTATTTAGCGAATTAACGTCATATCTTTTGAAATTCTTTACTTTATATATCCTCCAACCAAAAGCTGTTTTCTCGGCTGGATCAGGGCAACACAGTCATGTCTACCCAGAACGATGCTGGTATCCCGTTGCTGCACGCACCGGACGGAAAGGGCTACAAGCTATTAGAGCTGCCACCAGAATTGCTTGCGCTCTTAGAATCTGACAGTCCTCCTGTGTAAGTCTCAACCGCTCGACTTGCTATCTCGTGGGCCGCCAATTAATCTTCCCAGGTTGACCCTCGAGTCGTCAACAAGTTCTGCCCTTCTCAAGAGTGGTTCTCAATCATGGGGGCTCCGCCAGAAGAACACATCTAACGCCTTAATGCTACTTCAACCTTCTAAAACCCCACCCTCCTACAAAGAGATACCGGAGGCTGGGCTCAAGGCAATTGCCACTATACACGACACCATTGAACTTGTGTCCGAAACCAGCGCGGCAGCTGCGCCGGTGGTGAGGGGAAAGTGGCACGAGAAGTTCGCGCGGGGAAGATAGAAGAGAAAGACCTTCCGCGCATCAAAACAGCCAAGGCGAGTCAGTTATTGAGGCGTCCAAAATCCCCCCTCGTGTTGGACTCGATCCAAAAGCAATCAGAGACGGCACGCCTATATTGCTAAATCAGGGTAACCCAATTACCTGTACACGATGTCGCATATTGATTCAAAGAGTCCCCGTGACGCCGGAGCAGTATACAATACGATTAAAATTTAATGCTCTGCTATGTGGACGATGCTTTGATGGCATACGCCTCAAAGTGCCTTGAACACACCTTCATATTTAACCACTCAAGACCCATCATTAGGGAACACCGGAGAGTGGCCCTCGGAGCCGTCCCACAAGACAGCCATGTAGCCAATGGCGTAGAGGAAGCTAGCCGCGCCCGGGAAGTACGGCGGCGGTGAAGGACCTGCGGAATCAGTCGGTCAGGAGAATACTCAAAAAGGCGGAGTAGCAAAGGGTGACCGAGCACTTACTGGGACCAGACCGATAAGCGCAACCGGCATAGTCGAACGTCCAGTACTCGTAATTCATCAGGTGGCCGACCCGCGCGGCGTTGATAGCTAGGACTGGTCGAGCCCACCCCCGCATCTGCTCGTCCTTGTGCGCCTCCCAATCCCGTCGGACGTCTTCAAGCCGACCTCCGGATCAAACTGCAGCACCGGGGAAACGATAAGTCTCACATTCACGAAATGATCTCACCGGAACGAAACAGTGAACAAATGACAAGGGAAGTCCCTGGGCTAGCGAAGAGGCTGCTTACCGCTGGAGTGTGGGCAGATACCCTGGAGCACGTTGACGCTCCGCGTGTCCTTGCTGAGCTTCTTCTCCTCCCATCAGGAACTTTTCAGGCCCTCCCAGGGTATATACATGCCGCCGACCTGGGGCGGGGACGCCAGGTTCTCTGCGACAGTGGTCCACTTCTCGGGGACCGACTGGCCCAGCAGCGCTTGAACTCGGCGTCGGTGTCGAACTCCCACCGCCAGTACGCGATCTCGTACGCCAGGTTCTTGGTGTGCAGCAGGTCCGAGTTCTCCGCCACACCCTTGGTCGGCGGCCCGAGGTCGTAGGGCCCGTTTTCTCGTTCCACCAGAGGAACGACGCCATATAGTCCGCCGTCGCCGTCAGTACGCGGTCCCAACCCTCAAGAGTCTCCCGCGTCGGCGACGCCTGGTACGCCAGCTTGGCCAAGTAAACTTGGTGGGGCTTGCTGCCATATCAAGTAAGCGCGCGTCTCGCCCGGCGCGATGCCGCCCGTGCCGAGTTCTGTTATCTTCGGCCACATGGAGGGCGTTTCAGTAAACCGAGCAGCCTAGATGACGGTCACTGATTGGGAAGTATCATACGCACCTCGCGCCTTCCCAGTCCATTTTCTGCGTGCTTGCCACGGTGGTCAGCATCAGCGTCTCATAGACCGCTGGGAGGAGATTATCAGAGTACTACTAGCGGCCGCAAGTCAACCAGTGCGCGCAGTGCCGGACGACCATCTCTAGGTGGAACTTCCCCCACCACCTATTGTAGACGAAACCGCTTTCTTGAGGCAACTGTCCGGTAGGGGCACTGGTGAAGCGCATGTGGTATTGCGTCAGAATGATGCGTGGTTGGAGTTCGGCTGCGGCGGGGTTCGACGATTCTGTCAGGTCCACGAAACCACCCTCGTTCCAGTACTGGTTCCAACCGGCAGAGCAGGAGTTTCCTGGTCAAGTGAGAAGTGGGCAATGAAAAGCATCTTCGCCCGTCGACCATACTGGCGAGCTTCAGGCGTGGAAAGCGTGTAGGGATGCGTCATCATTTTGCTCGAGCCTTGGGGTTCGTTCCGCTTGAGTGATAGGGGCGAGGCACACAGCCATCGGAGGTTGACGAAGTATGTTGTCTCGTCCGTCCCGTGGTATATGCGGTCCGTCACGCGCCGGAGCTCTTCGGCTTCAGCCACGAGGGCGGGAGTATGGTTCAGCGGGAACTCGTACGTCTCCATGTAGATCTCGAAGTCGGAAGATTTGGTAATGTTGTGCTTGGGCGGGTACGGGATATCGAGATCGACTTCTAGGTTTCCCAAAGAGACGAGCTCGGACTCAAATTGAAAGTGACGGCATCGTAATCGAAATCCCTCTGCATAAGCACCTTGACATCTCATCCGCTACCTTGGACGCCAAAGTTATCACCCCGCTCCAGATCTCGTTCCCGCTGCGGCTCCGTTTCCTAACTAGGGTTTCGCCCTTGTATCCGAGCCCAATGCAGTCTGGGTTAATGGGATTAAGGTTCGCGCTCAGCCACTTCGATATCTCAGGCAATTCCGGGTCCTCGAGATCATAGGTAATGTTCTGGCCGTGGGTCTCAACATGCACACCTTGATAGTCCCTGGGCTTCCCCTTGCAAAGCCGTACGGTCAGTCATACCCACATGTATTTGTTTAGGAATATAGCGCGCACCTGTTTTCTAGCAGGGAGTCGTTGTGTCAACCCCAGCTTGAGAGTGTTGAACGATATGATGGCTTGCATGCCCGCGTTGCCGACATTGAAGGCGAAGTCGCCGTTGCCGACCTGGAGGGGAGTGGCTATGTTACCCACTATCTCCAGGAGGCCGGAGCTGACGACGTCGTGTTTTGAAGCGATTGCATGTCTACCAGTTCGTTTGTCCGGGGTAAGAAGAGCTATACTCATAGCTTCTCGCCGGTCGATCTTCGCCGCTGCCAACATCGGTAGTAGGCAAAGCAACGAGACGCGCGTCTTGGTGACTTCCTGAGGCTGGTTTCGGGGTCTCTGGCACCTGCGCACGATGCTCCACGTCCTCCGTTCACCATGATCGACTCCGCGTTGTTCACATATGATGTCGAGAGGACGGTCTTCGGTAAAGGAGTTTTCGATCTATTCGTTTCTAGGTCCTTAGCATTGGGCCCACATAGCAGACTGGGAATGAACCGACTGGTCGAGACGGCCCTAAGCCTCAACCCCGTGGGGATGCCACAGGGACTGGGGCTGCGAAAGTTGGGGTTGATCGGGGGTCTGCACTCCCGAAGCCCCTCACCCTATAACAGACCAGGTCTGAATCCGCGCAGTATACAGGTCTGTTAGCTTGGAGTTATTGAGATTGCGAGACTCGCTGTCTTCTCACCGAGCAGTGTCGAACGAAACAATCGGCTCCTTGATCAGGGGACAGCCTACATCGATTTAGTCTCTAGATTCGTTTGATCACACGACGCAATCGGCTTATGGTCCTGATATGAATCATGAGCTTTCCTTTATCGCCCTGAGCAAGGCAACTGCCTATAAGCTCTCTTTAGAGCTGCAAAACATTATCGAACAAGAGGGATATTTTGATGGTCTATTATGACGAAGATGTTAAGTATCATGCTTAGCAAGGATTTTCACTGCATTGAAGCTCTTAATTTCTCGCTAAATGAATGACTGAAGTTGGTCTGTTTTATGCAGGCTAAGCTACTTAAAGTTGTACGCGTGATATAGCACACGTAACTAGTTTAATACAACAACATAACTGACGTCCCCTATATCTGACAAATGGTGTTCGTTTTTTATCCGCCCATATAACCCAATCCACTTTCCCAGGAAAAGCTACCTTTAGACACACCTATTGTACATTATGATACATGTACCAACACCGTTTATTGTTCCAAATTGGGGTAACGAAACGTGGCCCATCGGGCTAGCTGCCGATTCACAGCACCACCTGCAATTTGAAGCCCTACTCGCCGCGTACCGCAATAAAACAAGCCTGACACCTTGGAACGGACTTCCCTAAGACTCTGTTGGTGCAAATTAGTAAGGATTTGAGGTCAACACTTAAAGCACCTTCGCACCCGCGTTTCTGTGAAGTAGCGCAACTTAGTGGGGCTTTCGTGGCCCTGCAGTGAGCTTAGCCTCCGTTTTAGGCTAAGAGCCCACTAACAAGTTGTTGCAACTAACGTCTTGTCGCCCCCAAGCAGATATGTATTTGCCATACACTTTGCAGTGGGAAATACTTGCCCATTAGTACCAGGTGGGGCCGATTCAGTAGCTTGTCGTTACTTAAAGCCACCAACCACAGCACCTTGTATCGCATCAATCAATCATTTGAGAACTTCGAGAATGTGAGGCTTATGGCCCCTAACTGCAATAATCCCTGTTAGGATGTAGTGATACGATGTGAACTATTCTCGGCTAAGCTTAGGTGACACATTTTTGCAAGGGTCAAATACCTTTCTACACAAACCGCCCCCAGAAACACGGTAACGTTGATGACATGCTGGTACCCTGTAAATGATACGGGGTCGGCTCCCCGGTTTGCAACTCGGTACCTGAAACTCCGAAACGGACTCCCTACAGAGCCGATTCCAGATTTCTTTAAAACGATGCTCCTTTTCAATTTCGCTCAGTGAGTGAAATTTGGGCACTGCACCGCCGGAGGAACGGGACTCAGCTTGTGC
Source organism: Monosporascus ibericus (assembly GCA_004154915.1). NCBI lineage: Eukaryota > Fungi > Ascomycota > Sordariomycetes > Xylariales > Monosporascus > Monosporascus ibericus. The sequence goes on from QJNU01000620.1 coordinate 5,585, forward strand.
TCACGATGACAGTGGACGTCGACAGGGCGATTTCATCAGTCACTTTGGCGGGAAGTGCACTTTCCTGCGTTGCAACTGCCTTTGTTCTCATTTCATTTATGATATATCGTCGACATATGCGAAACTTTCGTCATGTGCTCGTTCTGAACCTAGTACTGGCCGGTATGATCTTTATCCACTCTAGTTGCAGCTCGCTTGCGACCCTTCAGGCGCGACTAACAGTGCACCACATTCCCAGAATTCATCAACACGCTCAACAACTCTGCGTCTGGTATTATTTTTTTGTCGAGTGGCGAACTTCAGCCTGGGATCCCATGTGTGGTGAACGCCTTTGTAGGACAGCTTTCAGTACAAGCCGCCGACTTTTCAATCTCGGCCATCGCCCTTGTTACTCTTCTCACCGTAACCCGGGTGATGTATATACCGAACGCGTCGACAACGAAAAAGTTCATCATTTCCGTCGCGGTATGGATAATCCCGCTCATAACGAGTCTCATCCCGACCGTCATGGGCGAAATGACACCTGTCGGCGGGAATTGGTGCTGGATCTCTGCAGATCGACCTGACCTCCGCTACTCATTGACGCATGGTTGGCGCTTCCTAGTCATCTTCTCAACCATTGCAATCTATGTCTACATCTGGACTTACCTACGGCGACAGTTCAGTCCAAAACCTAGTGAGGGCCATTCATTGTCGTATGACTTGTCTACCGCTTACAATAACGGTTCCCTTTTCTCCAACTATGGGAAGAAAAGAGGTTTCCGGGTTATGAAAGAGGAGGAAGTCGAGCTCAGTGCGCTCAATCAAGCATCACCAGAGACCGCGCCCAATCTGCGAAGAAGTTCTGCGAGAGACACGGTTTGGCCAGACAACTATCAATGGAATAGATCGCTAGGCGATAGCAAGGCCGAACTTGAGGGTATGGACATGGAAACAAGACGGGAGAGCAACGCCAGTCATAGCGGGGTGAGGGGGGGACGACATCTACGCACACCTTCTAGGGGAGCCAATGAGCCAGCTTTTCCAGCAACAGCAATTACTGCTATCACACCCGTTGGTCAACCAACATCACACGCCGAGAGTCAAGGCCAGAGCAACATACTACAAACGAACGTGAGTGAGTTTCCCATGCGGCGAGACGCGCATGAGGTTGAACTCGAGATCAAGAGGATGATGCTATTTAATGCATACCCTTTTATGTATGTTCTGCTTTGGCTGCCAGGGCTTGTTAACCGACTCATGGAGGCGTCTGGGTATTCCACATCGAAGACAACCATAGCTGCTCTTCAGGTTTCGACACAGTTTATAGGCTTGGCGAATGCTTTGACTTATGGGTTCAACCATTACTTGAGAGACAGATTAAAGGGAATGTACTTAACACCGTTGATTTCGAGGATAAAGGGGAGATTAAGACGGTAACAACAAAATAAAAAAAGTTTATAAGAATCAATTATCCGAGCGGGGAGACCGCTAAACTACGGGACGGATCCTTCGTGAAAAAGGAAACGTTGACCAGTCTCTGGACTAGGCTAGACCACACCATTTGAAATCGTATGTTTTGTTGTTGCAGGAGGACAATACAACCACATATAGTACGCTCACATTGCTAATAGCCGCTTGACTAGGTACAGTAGATTACCATGATCAATCACAGACATAGGATGACCTAGAAGCGGTACTTACAGTCTTGCCTTAATCAAGATAATATTCTAGCCAAGAGCTGAGCCGCCGAGATGACGGCTATCTGACTTCGGTAGAGACATCGGCTACTGAGCTAATCTAAAGTCATTAGGGTGCGGTTCGGGAACTTTCAGCATATCTTGCTGAATGACCTTTTTTTTTCGAATAGTACAAAGGTCGGAAATCGACGAATCAAAATGGATTAGATGTCGACCCACAATCGTTTCAGTACCCGACTTCGGAGCCGAAAACTTATGTCCGTACGTTCAGCAAATTTATAAAAATAATTAATTTTAATTAACGTCTCACACCACCTTGCGAGCTAAACCACCTCGCGAGCCAATTTTGTTAACATATTAACTACCCAATTTTAATTACTAATTTTTTAATACTAATAATATAAAGCGCCTTATAAAAGAAACTAGAATGAACTTAGCCATTTAGGCTAAAAATCGAAACCCGAAACTTAACTTTAAAAAATTATATTTTATATATAACGTTTCCGAATTTACTTTAAAAGCCCGATATTACGGCAAACGCGCCCGAACCGATATTTTCCCCGATTTGCGAAAATTAACGCCGACCGAAAAGAAATCGATTATCGAAAAAATCCTTAATTTAAATGTACGAATATTTCTTATCCGGCTTTAATACGTTAAAAATATAACCAATATATTACTTACTTAACGCGTTATAAATTACGTTAAGGTTAATTAAATGTCGAAATTTATTAAACGGTAAAAAAAGTTTTAAACGTATTTAAATTAAAAAATAAATTATTAAAGGATTTTATACGAAAATTTAAAGATATTTTGTAAATAATTTAATTTTATCCGGGTTATAATTATTAAATACGGTATCGTAAAAGAAGATATTTATAATTTCGATAAAACGGGGTTTTTAATAAAGCTTTTTATAATAACGGATATAATAATTATAAGTATTAAAAAACGTAAAAAATTTAAATAAACGTAATAAAATAATTAAAAATAAATAATAATTATATAAATTATTAATTCGTAAAATTAAGCTTTACTTTTATTTATTATTATAACGGGAAAAAATTACTTTAATTTTTAATATCAAAAATATTTATTATTACCCGATTAAAAGTTCGGTATAAGTTATAATAATTAAATAATAAACGAATTAAGTTTAAAATAAATTTAATATTTCGATAAATATACTTAAACGTATATAAAAAAATTAAAACGTTTTTTTATTTTTAACGATTACGAAAGTTATTATTTAATAAAATTCGAAAAATATTACGCAAATTACGGCATTATTACGTTTTATATACTTACCTATTTTTCTTATCGGCTTTAACTTTTTAACGTATCTTATTTTTTTATTTTAAAACGCGTTTATTCGTTATATATCGAGAATTTAATGCGACGGTATTATATTTATATCGCGAAAAAAGATTTTCTTGCCGGATTTTACGACGTATTTAAAATTATTATAACGTCCGATAATATTAAATCCGGATTCGTAAAAACTGGATTTATTTTATTTAATTTTAATAACGTCCTTTCCGAATTCGAAATTTTTCCAGTTATACTTACGCCGACCGTTTTCCCGCTTATTTCCGCCGGTTTTATTCTTTCCCTTTTTATAAAGATCTTTATAAATATCCGTAAAGTAATAAGGTAAGGACGTTATTTATAAAAAAAGATCAGAAATTATTAGGATAGCTCGCCGATAAAAATAATTAAATCGGTTAATTTTTTAAATAAAAATCATTTAATATTTTAATATAAAATTACTTTCTTCGAATAAAAAACCGCCTAATTACGCGAAATTAATTACGTCCTTAATAAACGTTAAAAAATTAAAAATAAACGTTTTTAAAAAAAAAGAATACTTATTATATAAAAAGGATAAGCTTTTCTGGCCGCAAAGGAAGGGGGTGGTAAAAAAATACAGTTAATAATAACTAAAGATAATCGTCGTAAAAGGGTTAAAACGAAAAAACGGAAATATGGCGTTTACGGCAAGCCCGGATATAATACGCGTATTTGTAAAAAAGCTGTAAATACGTCTAGCGAAAAAGAATCCGATTGATTGTAATTAATTTGATGTGTTGTGGTTGGTTAATTTGAGTTTGTTGTTGTAAGGTGCCAGAAAACGGCTCGCGAGGTGGTGTGGGACGTTAGGCGTATTGTTAATTAAGTCGAGACAGACCTACCAGCAAATATTAAGATACTATCGGCTGTGATGACCCAACACGCTTGGCGGGCTATCACACTGTCGGAGCCAGCGAACTAGCGTCTAGCTAAGTGATTCCATAATTACGTAACAGGCTCGACAGACTCGAAGGGCTTGGCACTTCGAGCAGGTCGAGCCAGGAAACGATTCTACGGACTCGACGGGCGCGAAGGTTTCTGTCAGATATATGGGGACATTAGTTGTGTTGTCGTATTCAGCTAGTCGCGTGTGTTATAGTACGCGTATAACATTAAGTAGCTTAGCCACGGAACATATATATGCCGATCAGAGGGTGACCTTTCCGTATATGGGAGCGTTCCGTAACCCCTAGTGTTACGGCTGGTCGGTTTAACCAACTATTAAACCTAGTCGTACAGTTTATGTTGGCAGCTGTATCGTGGGAAACTAAGCAATTAAGGGTATGCAATAGCCACGTCTGGTAATAGCAGATTATTAAAGGTAATCTGGGTAACCAAGTTGTATTACAAGCTGGTGCTATCTATACCATAGGAGAGGTATTGAGCGCATCTATATGCTGGTGCTTAAGGGGTATATCCTTTTACGGCTCTAATGGCTCTGTTACAGATCCTGTCGATCCGGCTCTAATGGCTCTGCTATAGATCCCGTCGAGCCATCACGTAACCGCACGTGATCCTTGGATACAAGGTACTTGTGTCGTGGCCCGACCGTCTCCCAGTAAGCTAAGCCTGTTGGGTCATAACACCTAGCTGGCCAATATACCTGTTGCGTAGCCACTGCACCAAAAGACTGTATTAATAAGTGCGCACTTATTACGCTACTTATCTGACAATACCTATCAGCTAGCAGGGGGTGCGTTAGCACCCCATATACGGAAAGGCTCCCTCTGATCGGATGATATATATTCCGTTGTTAGGTTACTTTAAAAGCAGTACGCGTGACGAGAGCGTACGGAACTAGCCGAATAGAACAATACAACTAATATCCCCTATATCTATGTAAGGGAATGACCGCGGGGGTTCCCTACTTAAGTGCGGACAAGGACTTCCAACGCCAATTGGCGTTGGAACTGCTGATCTTTTGGATAATGTGGCGGAGTGGCTAGTCCTTTCTATTCCCTTACAATCTAACAATACCACTTTAAGGCCTTAAAGTATTTACGGTATTAATTGTATATTTTATTACTTTTTTAAAGTATAATTATTTATTTTATACTCTCTTTAATGCCTAAAACCTTTTCATTAATTAATTTCTTATTTATAATAACTTTTAACTTAACGTATCAGATAAGCTCGTTGGACGGACAAGCTCGTCGGACACTTTTTTAAACATTTTAACTACTCATTTTTGATCATTTAATTTTCAATACCACCTTTATGGAACGCCTTATAAAAGAAACTAGAATGAACTTAGCCGTTTAGGCTAAAAAAAGAGACCCGAAACTAAGTTTTAAAGGGCTTGGTTTTATATATAACGTCTTTCCATTTACGATAGAGAAGCGAATTTACGGTAAACCTTCTAGAATTAACACGATCCCGAATTTGCGAAAATTAACCCCGACTGAAAAGAAATCCATTGTCGAAAAGGTCCTTAATTTAAATGCGTCAACATTTCCTGTCCGGCTTCAGTATGTTAAAAATATGGCGAATTTGCTGCTTACGTAGCGCGTTACGGGATGCGTCGAAATTAAATAGACGTCGAACTTTATTAAATAGCAAAAAAAACTTAAACCGAGTTTAAATCGAAAGATTAATTATTAAAAAGTATTATACGAAAACCTAAAAGTATTCCGTAAATAGTTTAAGCTTATTCAGATTATAATCGCAAAGTACGGTATTATAAAAGAAGATATTTATAACTTTAATAAAACGGGCTTTTTAATAAGGTTTTATATGGTAACGGGTATAGTAATTATAAATATTAAAAAACGTAAAAAACTTAAACAGGCGTAATAAGGTATAACGAACCTGTCATACATCCACCTGGAGGTATGAGCAGTATCCGAAAAGGGGTCTTGATTTGCAGGTAACAATAGGGCGAGGAATGATTTATTAAGGGTCTGTTCCTTAAAGAGGTTTAAAAACTCTTCCCATAGTAAAGAACGGCTGCTTTTGGCTATAGGCTTAGATTAATAGCTAAAGAGCGAAATTAAGTAGGTGCTATTTACATAGGGAATTTAGTTTATATATATCTAATTATCTTTTAATAAATGTATCGTAGATCTATATGATCTGTATAATCTGATTTTAAATCATTTAGATTAACTAGATTACCTTAAAAGCCAAGCTTTTCTTTCCGAGGTTTACCCGTAACGGGTACGAACTAAGCTCTGAAGGTTAGTTTCTTAAGATAGGAACCCTTATTTTTATAACATTATTTCCCCTTTTTAAGGATTTTTGTCCTAAAGATAAGAACCGTAAGTGGTTACCTTTGTTTTTATTGGAAAAAGCTTTTTTTAAGGATTTTCCAGTTAACTTTATTATAATAGGTCGTATTTAAAAAGAAAAGAAAAGCTTCGTTTAAATTAATGCGATTTTTGCAATATTCGTATTAATTTAATTAAGAAGTTTAATATTAAGACCTTTTCTTCTTTTAATTATAATTAGTTTAATTAAGTTAATCATCTTTACGTTTTCGAGTTTTCGTATTATAATTATTATATTTATTATTAACGTCTCTTTTATAACGTTTTAATTAAAAATTCCTTTAAAAAATAAACGAAACGTAAAAACGATTATAAAAAAAGTAACGTATTTTAAAAAACGAGTTTTTAACGTACTAGGAAGTTATAAAAAAGAAACGTCGTAAATAAAACGAAAAGTTATTAAAGTTTATTAGGAAATTAAGGTAATTAGGCCTTTAATAGGACCTTTTTAAAAAGAAGGCGGTAAAGTTACTAAAAAAAGAATTTAAAGTTAAACTAATTGGAAAAACGAGAAAAGATGAAAAAAATAATAACGTCGCATAAAGGCAAAGCAGACGTAACTTGCTTCCGAAATAAACGCCATAGCGGAAGCGTTTATTTCTTTCGACTGGAACGCCGTAGGTTTGGATTTAAGCAAAGGACCTTTATCGCCTGGAACTTTGGTTACGTTAGAAACGGTCGGCCAGAATTTTGCTAATAAAACGCCTTAATTAAGTTTACTGTATTCGTTAAATAATTAAGTAATTCTTAAAGATTATTTTCGTATAAGTATCCCCTTTATTTAATTAAGTACTGGATTTTATTTTTAATCATTTTAAAGTTTGATATTTTTTTAACTTCGTATTCGTTATTATTTTTTTCCATTTCTAAGCTTATTTTTAACGGGACGTTTTTAGGTACTGGTTTGAGCAAGAAAATATGGAAAATAAGGTATATCTTTATTATCTTAGGTAATAATATTTAATAATTAGTTTTAGAAATAACTTTATTAATTTTAAATAAATCAAGTTTTTTAAAATTAAGCTTATCGTTAAATCTTTTGGTTTAATTTGTAAAATGTTAAACGCTGCATTTTGTTTTTAGCGTAATAAATAAATTATTTGTTTTTCTTTTGTTAAAATTAAACCTTTAATTTTCCTTATTATAATACTAAATTATTCTTTATTAAAGAAAACGTAATTCGGTTTATAATTAGGATTATATTACCTTAATTTCCATTATTATTATTTCTATTTACGGAACTATGGGAACGATTATAAGAATCTTATATATCGATTACTTTACTCGTTTAATTATTACCTTGTATCCGTATATAGCTGTATAAGAGGAAATGCCTATATTTTCGCTAATAAATATATTATAAGCTATTTGTATTAATAATAATAACTTTACCCAGTTATTTTATTAGTAATTAATATAACTTCCGAGGTATTATTCTAAGGTTTGGTTTAATTATTCCGTTTGATTATTTATTTAAGGCTAATAAGCTATTAAGAACTTAAATTTAATACCTATTTATTTAAAAAAGCAGGTACCGAATTTGGACGTAAAAAGCTTGTTTTAATTAAAAATAATATTTTTTAGTATTCCGTATTTATCGAAATAATATCGGATAAATACATAAGTTAGTTATTTTGCCGTTATAATTTCTTTAAAAGGTAGGAAATACCCATATTTAGTAAGTTTGTTAACGATTACTTAAATTCCGCCGTATTCGATTTTAGTAATTAGGTCTTTAAATAAAGGAAAGTTAATAATAAAACCTTAAGTTGTGGTATTCCATACTTTATTAGAAATATCGGTAGGTTATAGCGGCCCGTAAGGCTTATAATATGTTACCTTAATTTTGTTGCAGATATTATAATTCTTAATAATTTTCTTAATTAGTTAGCGTAATTTCGGAAAGTTATATTTTCTCTATAACTGTCAGATGGTCTTAAAAATTCCTTAATATTTATGTAATAAGTTTTCGTAAAAACTCTTTACGAATTGTTTTTGTTGGTTTTTAGGAATATAGATTTTGCCATAGTATAGTAACTAATTTTTTAGCTATCCTTTTAGCTGTTAAACCTTTTTTTTTCGTTTGTGTTGTAAAAACCTTGAAACCGTATTAAAAGTTCGGGGGTTATTTTTTTTTAAAATCTTGCATAATTATATAGTATTATCCTTGTTATATTATAGTATCTGTATGCTTCGTTTGGGAACTTTAGAATTATAATCGCCTTTGTAATTAAAAATAACCGCCTAGATTTTCTTTTCCTTTAATGTAATATATTTTAAAATTAAATTTTAATAGAAAGATTATTTAAGTTTTATGTCGTTTATTTAATTCGTATACTTTCATAAATAGGGTAAAGATTTTATAATCAAAGTAAATATTAAAAGGTTTTTTGGTTCCGTTAAGGAAGAGCTTTTACTTTTTAAAAGCGTTAATAATTGCCAGTAATTCTTTGTTATAAATTAGATATTTAAGTTTCGTATTTTAAAATGTCTTTAAATAATAAGTTATTAGGTATTATTTATTGTTCCTTTTTAATTGTTTTAAGATAGTACCTAATACGTAATTTAAGACGTTCGTTTTTAGGCGCTTTTTTTTATTTGCGTTAAGTAGTTTTATTATGGATCTATTAGTAATTACGTTCTTTAAGATCTAGAATGTTTTTTTATATCTTTTAAAAGCTTAAATTCCTTATTAACGTATTCTTTAATAATAAGTTTCGTTAATAGTTTAATTATATTTCCGTATCCCTTAATTAGGCCTTATACGTAACCCATAAATTTCAAGATTTACCGGATGTCAGTAACGGTCACTTTGTGAAGGATGAGCTAATCCTTAATTACTTTTATATTAAAACGTTAAATCTGAATTTAGCCAGGGGTAAGTATATATCTTAAAAAGTCTAGCTTTTATGTATACCATTCGTTTTTAGTTAATTTAATTTAGATATTCGCCTTATTTAAGGTCTTAAGCACTTAGGTTATATGTTATTTAAATTTTTTTAAAGTTTCGAAATAAATAGAAATATCGTTAAAATAAAGGAATACGAATTTATCTAGATACCTTCGTAAAATGATTATGATTAGGCGTTAAAAACTGGCGGGAGTATTAGTAAGTTTTATAGGTATTACTTGGTATTCGTAAAGTTCATATATTATTTTAAATACCGTTTTCAATTTCTTTCCTTTCGCTATTTTAATACGGTAATAACCGTTTCAAATATTAAGTGTAATAAATTATTTAGCTTTATTAACGTTTTTTTTCAGTATGTTTATAAAGGTTAGGGGGTATTTAATTTTAATCGTAATATCGTTTAATTATTTGTAATCGATAACTTTTTTAAAAATTAGGTTTCCGTTTTCGTTAATTTTTTGCTTTCCATTTTTGGTTTTTAGTATTATAAGAACGGGGTATTTAGCAGGAGAATTAAAGGGTTGAATGTATCCTTTTTTTTTTTAAATTAAATTAAATATTTTTTTTATAAAATGTTTGATCTTTTAAAGTTTATGTGGTAAATCTTGTAAAGTCTAAAATAATATTGTTTCTTAATAAGTATTTAATGATTTTATTAATTATATGATAGCAGTTCGTAATCTTTTTTATCCTTGAATAGTTTCTTAAATCTCTGGTATTTAGGTAATACCGTTCTGGTTTGATTTAGAATTTGTACTTTTTTAATAATATAGTAAATTTTTTAATCGTTTTTCTTTAAGTAGCTTCTTTTGCTTTCCTAGGAAAATGTTTGGTGTTTCCAGTTAATATGTGGGTTGTTGGTTTTAAACTAGGGCATTTCCAAAATAATATTAAGTTTAAAGATGTCGGCTATATTTAACGAAATTCATTTTTTAGTAACTTTAAATCTGAACGGGAAATTTTTTAATTTTTCGTAAAATTCGTCCGTTTTCGAATTTGAATAAGCTTCCGTTTATTATGCGTAACTTGTAGGACTTTAGCTTATACCTTTAAGAAATTTAATGTCTTTTTGTTACCGTAAAAAGATAAAATTGCTTTCGGCCCTTAGGTCGATTATGGCTTTAAATGTTGTATTTTTATATTAAAGGCGAATCTTAATTTAGTTACGTATCTTTTATATTATTTTGCATAAGGGTTTATAAAATGGGGCTTTTTAATACTTTAATTTTAAAAGCTTTTAACGTTTTTTTGATTATTATTATTTGCTTATAAGGAGGCGTTTCTACTTTCCGGCTTTTTTTGCAGCGTGTTTAGTATAATAATTATTTATGTATTTATATTATTTCTTTTTGCCGAACTGGTATTCAAAAGTAATTACTTTTTTTAGGTTTAGCTTATAATTTTACATCTTTCGAATTATGGGATTAAAGGTGCGAATTTCCGAAAAAGGTGTTTTTATATTTAAGAGTTCGTGTTAAATATAAAGTATTAGGGAATAATATAAGTATTCTTATAATATAACTTTTTAACTTTGTTTTAATTCGGGATATAAGTAATAAAACTTAGGATATTTTGGCTATTAGGAAGTCTTTACGTATTTATATTTATTATTTAGTTCGGTAGGTATTTTTCGTTTTATTTAGGTCAAAAACTATTATCTTCCTTAATTTTAAAATAAACGAAATAATCGTTAATATAATAAGCGGTAAAGTGTAATAACTTATATTGGTTTCTTCCGGGTTTGGTATATATCGTACATTTAAGGAGCCTATAAAGCTCCGGAGATAATTATTCGTAGTTGCTAATATTGGGTCGGAATTAATTATTTTTATTATATAACTCGTATTTTTATGCGTCAAGATGGTAATGGCATCTTAACTTTATGGCTATCCTAAAAGTCGTTTATTTAAAGTAATATTTATAAGCTTTAATCTTAAAGTCCTAGTAAATAAGGTAATCCTTATATTTTAGGACGTTATTTTGGATGTAAATCATAGTGGTAATAGTAAATTCTGGCTGGAAAAAAATTAAATTAATTTTTTTATCTTACTGTCGGTTTTCTGTTCAGCCGTTTTGGCTTTTTGGGGGGGTTCAAGAATCCCCCTTTTTTTAGAGTTTTTCTTTAGCGGAAAAGTAACATTTGTTTTTATAATATTTCTTTTTGCTATCGTTAAAATACTTTATATTGGACTTATTTTTCTTAAGCTTTTTCGAAATAATATTTACTTCCTTTTAAGGTTTGCCCTTATCCTTTTTAATTCGGTTATTAAAGCCTTTATCGTTATTTCGTTTATTAATTATTTGTTTTTTCGAAATACCGGTTAAAGGTACTTCGGTTAATAATAATTGCTTTATCAGTATATTCTTTAAAGGATCTTATTTTAGGTATTATATATATATTTTATTTTTAACTTAAGCTTTTAAGTCGTTATAAAAAGGATAAAATAACACACTTTTTAAGGAATTAAGGATTACGACTAAACCGTTAGATTCTGTCGTATATTCCGAGGTTAACTTGGTTTAATAAAGAAAGTAAAATTATTTTACCGCCTATTACTTTTTATTTAAATTTTTAAATATAACTCGTATTCGATCATTAAATTACCGGTACTCGCTAAAAGTATAATTAATAATATTTAAAGATTTTTTAAGGTAATTTTCCAGATAATCCTTTATAATTAGTTCGAATTATAAAAAAACTTCGTCTAATAAGTAATTAAAAAGTAGCCATCACCTTCTGATAATTTTCCGTTAAAAAGTTTTAATAAAACTTAAAGTAAATTTTAACTTAAATGATTTTTTTTCCATATTTATAATTCTATTATAAAGCTTTAAGGTAATTAACTTCTAACCTTTAATTTTCGATATTTTATACTAAATGGAAAATAAGATAATAACTTCGCGGTATCGATTTAAGCCGAATAATAAAGATGCTAAAATCCTTTCCTTTATTTCTTAGGTAAATTAAGTTATCCTTTTTTTAAAAGCTTAAGGTCTTTTTTTCTATCCTTTTCCAAGGCTTAGATTTTACGCAACAGGATCTTTATTTTCTCTTTAAAAAAAGCTTTCTTTCCTTTCCCTTAAAGCCTTAAGATTTTTAAACCTCTGGTTTTTCTTCCTTTTTCGAATTTCCTTAAACCTTAATAATATCCTTTACAGTCGGGGTTAAATACTAGGTTTAGGAAGAAAAAAGGATCTCCTTTATTTCGGGTTATAAACAGCATAATGTTATTAATTAATTAAAAAACTTTATCGATAAAAAGTAAATTATCTAATTTAATTATTAATCCCTTATTAACTTATAACGGAAATTAAATATATTATCTATCTTTAGATTGTCGTTTTATAATATCGCTTTTATTAAATTTAAAAAGGTTTATAGCTAATTAAACTTGGAATTATTCGTCAGCTATTAATTAAAAAGCTATTAAAATATAACGAACCTATCCTACATCCACCTGAAAATATAAGCAATATCCGAAAAAAGGTTTTAATTTGAAAGTAACAATAAAGCAAAAAATAATTTACTAAAGATTTATTCGTAAAACAAGTTTAAAGACTTTTCCCTAAAAAAGGGCTATCTTTAGTTATAGGCTTAAATTAATAATTAAAAAGTTCAACTAAACAAGTACTATTTACATAAGGAATTTGGTTCATATATATCTAATTGTCTTTTAGTAAGTATGTCGTAGATCTATATAATCTATGTGATCTAGTCCTAGATCATCCAGATCAACCAGATCACCTTAAGAGCTAAGCCTCTCCTCCAGAGGTTTACCCGTGACGGACACGAGCCAAGCCCCGGAGGTTGGTTTCTTAAGACAGGAACCCCTGTTCCTGTAACATAAGGTAATCGAGAATAGGTTATAGTTATTTAAGTTATTAATTTCTAAAATTAAGCTTTATTATTATTTATTATTTTAGCAGGAAAAACCCATCTTAGTTTCTTATATCGAAAATATTTATTATTACTCAATTAAAGGTTTAATATAAGCTATAATAGTTAGATAACGAACGAATTAAGTTTAAAATAAATTGTATATTTCGATAAATATACGCAAACGTATTAGAAAAAATCGAAACGTTTTTTTATTCTCGACAGTTACGAAAGTTATTATTCGATCGAATTTGAAAAGTATTACGCGAATAACGGTATTATTACGCTTTATATGCCTACTTATTTTTCCTATCGGCAATAACTTTTCGACGTATTTTATTCTTTTATTTTAAAACGCGTTTATTCGTTATATAGCGATAATTTAATACGATGCTACTATACTTACGTCGCGAAAAAAGATTTCCTCCTCGGCTTCCATAACGCGTTTAAAGCCGCCATAACGTCCGATAATATTAAATCCGGCTTTTAAAAAGTTGGACTTATTTTATTCAATTTTAATAACGTTTTATCCGATTTAGAAATTTTTTAGTTGTACTTATACCGATCGTCTTTCCGCTTACTTTTGCTGGTTTTATTTTCCCGCTCGCGAAAACCCTTAAAATATCTGTAAAATAATAAAATAAAGACGTTACTTATAAAAAAAGATTAGAAATTATTAAGGTAATTCATTAACAAAAATAATTAAGTCGGTTAGTTTTGTAATAAAAGATTATATGTTATTTTTATATAAAGCTGTCTTTTTTCGGGAAGAAAACGTTTAATTACGCGAAACCAATCATATCTTAAGTAAACGTCGGAGGACCAAAAATAAACGTCTCCAAAAAAGAGGAACACTTATTGTTGCGTAGCCACTACACTAAAAGACTGTATTGATAAGTGCGCACTTATTGCGCTACTTATCTGACACACTCCCTCAGTTGCTAGCGATCAGGTAGTAACTAGTATTCCTCTCATAGTACCATATATGGCTGCATTTAGCGCATTATCTATGGCCAGTTCTCCTTTGTTAGGATCGAATTTGAAGCTTTTAGGTAAGTGATCAGATGTTACCTCATCGAGATCAGGCCCTATTTTTGAGGTTGTAGCTGCGCCGTAGGCGCAGCCGTGGCTAGAGCTTTCTATTAAGAAGTATCTATAGGGGTGCAATGTATTACCTAAACCCCTTTAAGAAAAGGCTTCATAAAAATAACAAAACCTTAAAAATAGGGCCTGATAGCAAGTTATAATTTTTTGGGTTCGTTTTGAACAGTTTTATATAAATCTTTAAAAGTTTTAATCCGAACTTTTTAAATATAGCTTTAATTTAACCTTAGTTATTTATTATTACGAAAAGTTGATATAGATTTATAATCTTTATCTTTTTATATACTTTTGGTCCTAATCAGGATACGATTAAGAAAACGCGCCCGAAGAAATGGCTAAAAATCTCGTTTTAAATATATTTAACTTTTTATTCGCTTTCCGCTAATACGATAATAATATATAGAATTAAGATTGCTTATAATAAACCGCAAAACATATTTTCGTTTTAATTAACTAAATAGGGGTAATATATTAAAAGGTTTAAGATATATACCTTAAACTTTCGAAAATTTAATACTTTAAAATAACGCGTTTATGTTTATCCGATAACTTTACCGGTTTCTTACTGATATAAACGTAATTAATTTATACGTTAACGTTATATATATAGCCGATAATTATATAAAGATTTTACATTATCGGTTTATTCGCTTTTTATTAAATGCGATACTTAATGGGTAAGGCCGTATTTTATGAAAAAAATAGGTAAATACGGTATATAATGTAATATTCGGAAAGCTTAATATCTTTTTCGTTATTAAAATAAGTTTTAAAAAATTCTGAATTATTTAAGTTTTTTCTTGATAACCGATTTAATTATTATTTAAGTCGCATTTTTAATTAAGTTAACCGAAAAATAACGGGCTTTTATAATAATAATATTATGTTTTGCTTTTATTTTAATATCTGCGGAAACAAAAAAGCTCGATTCAGAAATATTCGAACGTATAACTGACGGATAGCATAATTATATTATTTTTAGTTTTAAATAATTATCGAATAAGTAATTTTAAATTGTTATATTAAATTTTATTTTCGAACGGTATCGAACGATAATATAACTTAGTTATTATTAATAAGGCATATTTACTATCGAAATAAAAAGATTTCAGGCTTAAATATATTAATATCCGTAACTTACGTTTTATTCTTTTTTGTTTACGTATATCAGTTTGCGTATATAGCAACTGTTAATAACGTTATAAAAAAGAAAATTGCTAAATATAAAAGCTTTAATTAAGTTAGAAATTTAATTAAATATAGTTATAAAATAAACGTCTAACGTTTTAATATTAATCGTCCCGAAATTAATATTATTATTCTTTTTATATTTAAAGGCTAACGTTCGAATTACGCGTATTTAGATTTCCTGTTAATTAAAGTACCCGAATTATTAAGTAATATCTTTTAAATTCAGTTTAATAGTTTACGTATTATTACCAAAATTATTATTTATGTTAATAATGAAGCGAAAATTATGCATATTCGTAATTACTTAATTAAAATTATAATAAACCGAAGGTATTCGTTAAAAGTTATAAAAAAGGTTATTAAGTTTTATAATTCCGAAATACTTTATAAGGACCAAGTTTACATATACGATAAATTAAAGCAATTTAATAATTTTATCCGTATCGTAATATTTATTATCGCTTTTAAATTAGGTATGGATATTCCGGATATTAATTAAATAATATAATGGGAAATATTAAAATCGTTTTCGATAAAAAATTTATAATAACGATTTAATATAATTAGTTATGGATAAATTATCTTATTTGCAGCTTATTAAGCGTCCGATAAATATAAAATTAAGCTGTTTACCGTAAAAAAGTTTAAAATAACGAAAAAAAACCAGATTCGGTAAGTTAAAAAAGGTATTACTTATAAAAACATAAATATCTTAACAGAAATCGACGTAACCGGCTTTAATAAAAAAAAACGATACGTAATTTATTGCAAACGATCCTAATTAAGACGAAATAGTTATCAAATTTTAATTTCATTTTTCGGTTAATTAAGATAATCCTCGTATTACTTATATATTTCCGAAATAAAATAATTTCTATTTATAAAATAAAACGAAAAAGAAGCCTTAATAATATACGTTATTTAACGGCGAATATGTACGGAAAGTAATTTTAATATATTCAAAGAAAAACGAAGTTATTATGTTAAAAAAGGACCGTAATAACTTGATTCTGGTTAAACCGTATTATAATTTATATACGCTTAATCTTATCCGCATATTTAAATTTTCCAATCCGAAAAGATTTACATAGAAATAATTAAAAGTTGATTCGTTAAAAAGGGTCGTTTAGAAAATAATTAAATTTTAATATAAATAACGAATAAACGAATTATTTTTTACGCAATTATTTTGATTTAGCAGTAAAGGAATAAAGTGGATATTTATTTTTATTAAACTTAAACGGTTTTTATTTAATACGTTTTTAATTAGATTAAACGAAATTTAAAAAATTTATTTAATTCCGAATATAGTTAATTTAATTAAAGAAATTTCCGAGTTCGATAAGTGGTAATATTAGGACGTTTTAAAAGATCGCCTTTTTTTTACACTTTATTTAATTTATAAAAAAGCCGTTTATTTTATTTTATAAAAAGTACGGGAAACCTTCTGTTAACGACGGAGTTCGTTTAACTTAAAATAACAGCGTTATATTCCCATATTTCGAACCGATCCATATAAAGTACGTATTGTTATTACGTTATAAGCTTAATAAACGACGGAAAAAATTGCGAAGCCGCCGTAAATTACGCGCAGTCTTAATTAAGGTACGCCTTATATAACCGTTTAGTTTAAACTGGTTATTAAAGATTCGATTATAATTCTAGCTATTTAAATATTAACCCGGTATACGGTTTATACGTTTTCGTAATTTACAGTTGCAAGCCCGGTTATTATAACGCCTATACCCGTACGTATAATTTATAATATTTTAAATCGTTTTAATTAAAAGCCGTCCTTATCTTTATTATTTATAAGGTCGGCTTAAGGCCTATATTTCCTTAATATTTCCGATTTATCGAAACCGCCTTCGTTATTATACCTATATTCGTATAGTTCGTTACCGGAATCGCCGGTATTACTAAAAGGCGATAATACGTAACCGGACGTTATAGATAATATATCGGAAAATAAAGTCGACGTAATAATTTTTATCGAGGTTATAAAGTTGCGCGTTAAAAGCAAACGGTTTTTATCCGATAATAATAATAATTACAATATTAAATAAAAGATTAAAAAATGAAATCCGGCCGGTTTTAAATAAAACGGATAACGAATAACGCGTTCGGCTTCGAAACGGGGTTACGATCGTTAATAGGTAGGGTATATTAAAAGTTAAGGCGGACGTTTTAATTTTTCGCGGCTTTTAATAATATATCTTCGAATTCGTTAAAGTAAGGGATGTTATAAATATATTTCGTTAGCTTATTTACATTTTTACGGGATATAAGTATTACCTTAAAGTCCGAAATTATGTCCTTTTTATATTAAAATAACCTAATTGTATAAAGAAATAATTCAATAATACGAATAATATTATTAATATATCTTTTAT
Source organism: Monosporascus ibericus (assembly GCA_004154915.1). Taxonomy (NCBI): domain Eukaryota; kingdom Fungi; phylum Ascomycota; class Sordariomycetes; order Xylariales; genus Monosporascus; species Monosporascus ibericus. Next base: position 23,356 of record QJNU01000620.1, read on the forward strand.
TTATTATAGTCGTTTTATTAATTTTAAGTTCGTTAGGGAATTTATGAATATTATTTTTTTAATCCGGATTAATTATATGTTATTATAAATATATAATAAACCTGTCAGCAATTAGTGCTTACAGGTGTTGTCTGCTGGCTGGCTTTGTTGGCCCAGGCTGCAAGAGTGCTGCCTGGGACACCCTTTGTCTACAAACGATCCTTTGTCACCCCATCATGTATGTAAGGGCGATTGTCCACGGACTAGATTTGTCCTTTCCCAGAACACACCGAACCAACGCATGAGAGTTACGTAGATTCCTGCATTTGATCACTGTGACTGCTGACAAAACCTTATAAATTAAAGAAATTAAGGAACTTTAATATGACGGGTTATAAATTATAATCTATCGTAAATATTAATAAATTATACTTTTTAACTTATATCTCTTAATTTTTAATATCGAATTAATATTTTTTAAATTCTATTTTCCGGTTTGTTTTTCGAATTTATCGTATTAATCTTTAAAGTATTTTTTATCCTTTTTAACTGTTAAGGTACCTTAGTTCGGCTTACTTAGTTAGTATAAAAGATCGATTATACGGGTAAATAAATAATATAGATAATTTTTAGCTAATATTAAAAAGGCCATTTTTGCCATAAATATAGTTATTTTAACGTCCGCTTTTTTTCGGGGATTAATTTAAGATGTGTAAGATTTCGGTTTTATAATAAATCCGGAGCTTTTACGTTTTATGATCTTATTTTCCCGTAACTGTAAGTAATATCTTTTAAAGCCGGCCTTTTGCTACCTTTTTTCAAGGCCTACTGCGTACGTTGAATTCTTTTGGCTAGGGATTTTGGTGGTTACGGTATTTTTATAATGGTGAGTTTAGGGTCCTGATTAATGCTTCCGGATTCCAGTTATGCATTTCGTTACGATCTTGATAAGGATTTTGATGGTAGTAAGTTTATCAAAATAGGTAATTTCGCCGAAACCTTAAATAAATCGTTTATTAATAGGTATTTTAGTAAGTATCTTAAGTTAAAGTTTACCGGTATTTCCGGCTGCGGCTTTTAAAATTTCTTTCTTTAAGGTGCAAAGTTTATAAGGGTACGGAATTTCGGTTATTTGATATTAGATTTTTTTTGGCGTAATTAGAATGGCGGATAAATTTCGGAATTCTTTTATATCAGAATTCTATATAGGTAAACGAAAAATCGGATATGATAAATAATTATTAAAGATTTTAGCGTTAGCATCGAATATGTTACGATATTTATAAAGTTAATTTTTATACATAATAATTTGCTCGTTATAAGTTTTGTAAACAAAAGCGGATTCTTTTTTCGCTTAATATTATAAAAATAATTTTTATATAATATATACCGTAAAAGATTTTACGATTTCATAATCTTAATCGGGATTATAAAACTATTATATTTTTAATATTATTTATATTATATAAATTATTATTATTTATTAATTTCCGGAAATAATTAATAGCTCGAATTATACATTGTTTTTAAATAAAATACGGTAATTAAATTTATAATATAAAGGACACCTATTTTACGATTTTAAAAAGTTATTATTTAATAATTCGTAATTTTTAATTGGTCAACTTTACGGTTATATTTTAATATAAAGAAAAAAATTACGAAAGTAGTACGCTAAACTGGCTAAATCCGGCAAGGTATACGATACCAGACTATTAATCAACTCTTAACGAGAGTACTGCGAAAAGTTAAAGCAAGCCTCGAAATCTGGCAAAAGGCTGGACGAATGAATCGTAAGATAGCAAAAGATAATGGCTCAAAAATAGCGATACGGTATCCCAGAAACGAATATAACGATTATATAGGTTAACGACCTATATACAGCTTAAACGCCTATTGCGAAAACCTGGATAATAACCTTCCAGATAATAAAGAAGATTAAAATCGATAGCGGTATAATTAATTACTAAAAGGTAACAGCTAACCTTTTAGATTATTAGGTTAAAACCCATTCCTTATTTATATCAAGAAATATGGAGGTAACGTTCCTAACGTTATACGGAATCCCTACGGAATCGTTTAATTATGACGATCCTGATTAGGAAGAAATTAAGCTATCTAACCTTTAACTGTAAGGTAAGGCACCTAAATAAGAGCCGAAACGAGGTAGTTGTAAAAATTCCCAAGTAGACTGAAATACTAATAAACGAAAGCGTAATAAATTGAATGCTTAAGGTATTCGTTATAAAGTTTACCTAAGCCCGGTTTATAGGTTATCTTAATGCTATTATACATTCCTTAATAAAACTTTTATAGATTTTCATTTTAATATCGCTTTAGTTAACTTGATTAAAAAAAAGATTACTCTTAATTAATCTTTAAAGCAAAAGATTAACCGTTTATTAAAAATTATAAAAAAGTTAATTATAAAAACAGATTAATTCTTAAAGGGAGTAAGATAAGCTTTAACGTACTTTTTAATTATTAATTAATAAAACGCCATAAACGTTTCGTTTTACCCCTTTAGGAATTTATCTATTTTAGACTTAAAGTTTACAATATATATTTTTAACTTAATTAGTAAGTTTTTAAATTTTAAATTAACTATATAAGATAACGGGATATACGTATGTAATAATTTTATCCCGATTAAAAGGTACGAAAAGGTTAATATGTTACTTTACAGCTTTAATAATACGAAAGCGTTGTGGTTATATAACGTAACTTATTACGAAAAATTCGCATATAACTTAATATTATTCCGATAGTTCCAAAAGAAAGGTTATTAATAAAATAACCAAAGGATTAATAATTACATTCGAAATAAATATAATTAAATTGTTATTATATTAACAAATAAGTTTAATTAATTCATTATTAAAGATATTAACGTAATAACATTTTATGCAGCTTTTATAACTTATAAACGAAATGTTAATTTATGGACGAAAAGGTTATTATGTATAAGTAATAATATTATGTAGTACCTATGATTAAGTTATCTAAGGCTTAAAATAATCGCTTAGCTATATTCTTATATTAAAGGAGTCCGATTAAAAGGTTTTATAATAATCGAATATTAAGTATATAGCAAGGCGAAAACGAAGAGATAAATATGTTACGAACTTCGAAAAAAAGTATCCTAATTAGGATAAAAAATTATTATTTATTTTATTAACTTCGAAAAAAGCCTTAAAGAATATAAATACGTTATGTTTACTACTAACAAATACTTAGGCTTTATTTAAAATATTTACCTAAAAAATCAAAAGCAGAATATATTAATTATACCGTTTCGATACCTTTTAAGAATCTTAAAGAACTAAAATAAAGTCTTTTTATAAGCAATCGAATACGATACTAAAATCTTAAAAGATTACCAATTTCGAAGTATACTTTAATACCCTTTTTTTAGTATTAAATTTAAATTTTTAACACTATATACCCAGGTTTAAAACGGAGGTATAAAGCGCTTAAAAGGTATAATTAAGGAAAAAGTAATTACGATACGAAATAACGCTAAGTTATTAACGTTCCTAATTATATACATTTTTAAAACGGTAATATATTTATATAACCGTACTTTTAAATACGACTTTATTTTTTAGCAAACCTTATATAAGGTTTATTATATTTACTTAACGTATAAAAACGGCGTTATAATATTTAATCAGAAACCTTAATAAGCTTACCTTCGAGTTTATGATTATATAGCCTACGTTATAACAATTACTACTATAAAGAAAGAATAAAAACTTTAAAAGTTAAATATGAAAGCATAAATTAACTTCTTTATAGGTTATTAATTTACGAATATTTACGAAATTTAGAACTTATTAATTAATACAGTTATCGTTATTCGAATCGTTTAATTTAATAAAAAAGTTACTTTTTCCGGTAATATTAAGAACCTTAAGGATAACATATTTTACGTTACTGAAAACAAAATATAAAACTTATTTCGATAAATTACCATACTTAATTAAATTAATAATTACCTTATATATATATATAAAAATTAAAAACCTAAACGGAATAATTTAGTTCCCGGCTGGATAAAAAGGTTAGCTTTAAAATGGTATTAACGCCTAAAAAGACGTACAGAATAAGAAAAAATAAGCCTGTTCGCAAAACACTAATCATTTTTATACGACCGTTATGTTCGAACCATTTCCATCTTTTCGACCATTACCGTTATTAACGTTTACCCTAATAACTGTTACGATTATTACGCCGGCGGAAGAAATAAAGGTAGCTTTAAGCTTTTATTACGTTATTTAACTCAAAATAACGGTAAAAGACGAAGGCACCTTACGGGTTAAAAACGTAAACTTCCCGTACGTTCCGTATCGAAAAAATGGTTATTAATACCATTATAAAATATGAAAAGCCGTATTTAACGTAAAACGTTTAACTTATTTTATTAATACGATTAATAATCGGCTAGTAAATTGCGAAAATTTAAGGAAAATAAAGATTCGAAATACGCGTTACCTTAATCGGAAAAGTTTTAATATATTAAGAACAAAAGCGTGAGTTAAGTCGTAAGGCCGAGTACATAAGCGAGATTTACCGTTACCGCCACGAAGCTATAAAAAGTTAAAGACATACTTATTAAGGAAAATATTCCGGAAAGCCGAATTAACTTACTTATAAAATTATAAAAAGATAAAATTTTAAAAAGCTATTAATTAATCCTTTACTAAAGGAAAATAAGTTTTAAAGTATATTGAATTGGGACAGGGTGATTTGGTCCTGATCAGTGCATATTTAATGAGCGTGTCACGATTAAGCCCGCGGTTCAAGAGATAATAAAGGCAACGCAAACTGTATTATGTGGTGTTAAATTCATATATGAAGCGATAATAAATGTCCCCTCTTTCTGGGGTTGCGCCCAGCGAAAAATGAACTCCTAGAAATATATAACTGGTGATAATTAATTGATCGGCAAAGCCATGTACCCGGCTCTGCACCCTGCACCATTTTAACCCTCCTTTTTCGAAATAAAATCGTCTTCGATTTATCTTAAGAAATAAATGCTAACATAACTAATTTGTAACGCCATAAATAAAAAAACATACTTAAAACATATTAATTAATCTAATTAACGCTTACGCGGTTTATCCTTCATTTTTCTTAATTCAAAATTTCGTTCTCGACGTTTCGCTAGCTTATCCCGTTATTTAACCCTCTTTTTATCCTTTTAAGCTTTATCCTGCTTTACTTTCTTTACGATCGAATCCTTATACTTAGGCCAACCAGGCCAGCCTTACAGAAAATATGGTTCAGATCGTTTTCTTATAGTTTGGTATATATTTCTTAACTATTTATACGGTATATTATATTAACTTTTTATTATTACTTGAATTTTTTAATTATTAAAGGATAGTCGAAATCTATATTTCGGCTTAAATAATCACTTCTTAAAAACCGGATCGGATTAAGTAATTTGCGGAATAAAAAGAAAAAGTATAAATACTTTAAAAATTTATCCTGATTAATTAATAAATATATAAAATTAAAAAATAAAAAACTTAATAATTAATATTTTAATTAACGAATTATTAATTCCTTTAATTAGTTATTTTGTTAATCGTAATCGTTTACCTTTTATAAAATAAGGTAACTAATCGGACTCCGGATTATTAGCCTTCTTTAAATCGTCGACTTCCTTTTTTAATAATAGAAATAAAAATCTTTTAGGTTATAATCCCACAGGTTTCTTAATATTATCATCATTTAATCTTAAATTTAAGTACTTTTTAATCATATTAATTATCTTAAACTTTATAATAATTTCGCCTTATTTAATCGGTTCGTCCAGATTATTATCTCCCCATTTTAAAAAGTTACGCGTAATAATATAAAATACATAAACCATTTATAAACCGTAAATATAATATTTAATTAAAATAAATATCCTTATAATCGTTATACGAATAAAGGAATTATCAAGTTTTAATTTTATCCAAACCTTTCGGTATAATTATAATAATAATTAAATACGGTTAACCATAAAATAAATATTAAATATTAACATTTAACGCTTTAATTAAATATATAATATATTAACCTAATAACCTTTAAATCCTTTATTAATTTAAAATTTAATATAAGTAATAAACCAAATATATTTTAAGTTTATAATTTTAATTAATTCCATAACCTTACTAAAGATATATTAAGTTTAGCCGTTAAAAATTATTTTACCGGCTTTAATAATAACGGCCAAAATGCTTTAAGGTATATTTAAGGCGATTAGTTATATAAGGGCAGTAATATATTAAAAACGTAAATAAGTATAATTTATCAAAATCATAAATATTTGCCTTAAAAAAGCTATTACGGAATTATGCCATTTTTTTTTGGTTTAATAAAAAGGTAAAATAATATCTTTCCATTAACGTTTACCGTTTTAATTAAACGAATAAATAAAGATAATTTAATTAAAACGGATTTTCAGAATAACTTATTAAACAAAATAAAAAATGGAATTATTATTATGCATCCTGCGAAATAATTACATTATATCATCTTTTTCCCATACTGGTATATTAACGATTTGGGCAGGTTTTCCGGAATCCGACGTATTTAACTTTTTAGAATTTTCATTTTTATTTTAGTTAATATACTTCTTAAATAATAACATAATAATTATAAATAAATTAATCAAAATATTAAGGTACGAAAATGATAATAATTTATAACTTAAGAATTTAAACCATAATTAAAGATATGCGTAATATGTAAATATATGTATATATATTTAAATATATAAATATGCAAGTATTAAAATATTAAGGTCGAAATTATATAAATACAGGAAATCGTTAGGAATTAACAGCAATTTATGTATAAAACTGATTAAATACGACGGGGTTAATACATTAATTTTTTAATCAAAAAGAATATACGCGGAGAAAATACCAGAAAATTCCGTTTAATATTATATGGGAAAATGTCGTCACCGTTACGTACTTTAATTAATTATTTGCACCCATACTTTTTTTTCTTTTTATTACCATACCAACTTTTCCTTTTTGATTATATCTTCCAAATAATATAAAATTCTAATATTTATTTATTTATTTTTAAAGTACTTAATTAATATTATTATTATAAATTCCTGTTAATCGTTAAACTTTCGTAGCATTTTAAGTTCTCGTAAAAATACTAATTTTGGCGAATTAATTAATCTAATAAAAAAGTTATCTATTAAAAAGTTACCCGGTTTAAGTAATAAGCAATTTAATAATACTTAACCTATTCCTTTCCGTATTAATCGGAACCTCCGTAATTTTAATAAAACTTCCATTATTCGTCGTACAAATTTAATAATTTCGAATTTATTATTATTTTCCAAACTTTTAACTAAACGTATTAATAAGGCTTTAATTATTAATCGGGTTATTAAACCTTTATATAACCTTAATAATATTCGCAAATTTTAAAATTTTATATACCGTTAGGCGTTTATCCATAACTTAACTTTTGCTTTTTAATATAAGTACCGTAATGTTGCGGTTTTTTAAAATTATTTACTTTTTAAGACTTTTATTATAAATAATCCATTATTAAAAATATTGTACTTATTACTATTAAATATTATACCATTAATCGAATTATTAATTTCGGGACCGGATTTATTTATGGGTATTATTAATTAACGATTAATTAATTATAGGTTAATATCTTTAATTTCTTATACATTTGTTAATCCCTAACCTTATATTATAATCTTGTCCTTAGCTTCGTTAATTCCAGCAAAACCTTAAATTATTAATTAAGTACCCGGCTTATTTTTTAATTTAAGTTTATCTTAAATTTTTAAAATTAAACTTAATAATAAAAACGTAATAATTAAGTTTTGAAATAGTTATAGCCGTATTAAACGTATAATAATAAAGTATTATAAAATACGTATTATTTTTATTTGGTACTTATCTTAAAAAAATAATATTAATTAAATATAAATATTCGGAATTATATTAATCAGCATTATCGGTAACCTTATTAAAAGTCGGTATTATAAATAACGAATTATCGGAAAGAACTTTTAAGTTATAACGGGTATTTAATTTAATATTATTATTATGCTAGCTAATTAAAAAAAAAGCTTTTATCACATTTTATATACGTCGAAATTATTCGGGGTAAACCTATAAGCTTATTTATAAACTTATTATTTAAAATCTTTCAGTATATTATTAGCTTATTTAATTAAGTATTTAAAATATTTAACCTAATTTTATACAAATTATGCGAACGACGATATAAAAGTTTTAAATAATTTAATTAATATGGTATATTCCCATTTTTTGGGTATTAATTAATCCCCGGATTTTATAAAAGGTTTTACGGTAACTATATTAAGTTTATGGAAAGTTATAAATATATATTCCGAAATAATCGATTCGATTACTTAAAGGCTAAATATTCGCAATTTCTTTAGGTTAAAAAAATATCCGTTTAAAAGCTTATTTAATTATTAAGATATTCGATAAAGGCCGCTTTTATTTAATAATTAAAAAATATATTTTTAATTTTCGGTATTTAACAAAAATCTAATTCTTTAAATTTGGAAATATTAATTAATTATAAAAAGGTATGGGCGTTATATAAGATAATCGTAAATAAGGTAGTAAAAAACCGAAAGGAAACTTTTTATTTTTTAATTTATTTTAATTAATCGCGTTAATCTTTTCCGTTTGTTTAATTAATTCGCCTCGGGTATTTTATTATCGTCTATAACTACGTAACCCTTTAATTAACTATTAAGTATTTAGATTTTAATATTAATTTTTACGAATTTTAAAATTCTGGGCTGCCAATTTTTAAATAACTTGATTTCCGTAATATTTAAAATATTTAACATAACATCTTTTAGTTAATCGGATAATAACTTCGTTTAATTGTTTTTATATAAATTTATCAACTTTTAATATTTTTTCTTATCCTTTATAAATTACTTTAATTTATTATTAAGGAAAGCCTTTATAACTTCGTTCCATTAATTTCCTTTAAGTAATAAATACCTTAATTATCAATTTTATTAATTAAGTATGGTTTAATCTAGCGGTACTTTAATTTTATATCCCTAAATATGTTAATATATTTTGGTACATCGTATAAAAGTATTAGGTTATTTATTTATAAAAATTTATCTTTTATTTTATTTTTATATTTGTCGTTTATAAATTTAATAACCTTACGTTTTTAGTTGCTAAATATTTTAATAACCTTGATTATATTTTCGGCCTTTTTTTTCAGTAATCGAATCCTTTATATAATCAAATTTTCCTTTAAAATATTAAGATTTTAATTTATAATACGTTAAATCGATAACATTATTTCGATCGGTAAAATTATTTTTTAACCGTATAACAATTCGTAAGGATTAAAACCATAACCTTTAACGGTTATGTTATCGGCGAAGATCATTTTCGGCAGAAATTTAGCCCATCTTTTGTTAATATCATTTATCGTTTTTATTAAATTTTTAACTATTAAAATATATTTTTTTTCGATTAAATTTTATTATTAGGTAGCATATACAGCTTTAATTTTCTTTTAAGTCCTAAAAGTATTATAAACTTTAATAACTTCGCCCTTATTTTTAAAACTTCTGTTTATTTTAATCTTAATCGGAATACCATATCGATAAAAGATATGCTTATTTAAAATTTTTTTTATCGCAATTAATATAACTAAACGTAAAGCTTTAACTTTTAGGTAACCGGATAACTTACATTTAGCCTCGATAATAACTTTATAACCGTTATCACTAGGTATAAATTATATATCGATCACCTAAATAATAGTTATATTAATAAGTTAAAAAAAGCCGTAACTTTTTTTAAAACGCTAATTAGCAACTTTTTGGCATTTCGGATATGCAAATACCGCTTTTCGAATTTGTCCATATATTCTACGCCAATAGGTCGAATCTCGTCTTTTATAACCGTAATCCTTATAATATTACTTAATTACCGCGTATTATTTTTGCTAATTATTAACCACCTTACGAATACCATATTACTTATTTACCTTACGTTAAAAAATTCCGTCTTAAATAAAATAATTTAAAACCTTAACCTTAAAAGCCGTTCTTTTTTTCCTTAGAACGTTTCGTAATCGATTAAAAAAATCTAATATTATCAAAAGTCTCGTATACTTTTATAACTTCTTAAACCAATTTCTAATAAAAGGTCCTTACTTTTAACCAATCGTAATAAATATCGTAATTATATTAATCAAAATAAAATTAAGCCGAATAATATCTAGCTGGACATTAATAAAATTATCGATTTTTCCTTTTTATTAATCGTTCAACGCGTAAAAGACTTTAGGTAACTTTCTCGATAATCCGTCGGCGGTTATGTTCTTCTTACCAAAAATATGCTTAATCTCGAAATCGAACATCTTTATTTATATAATCCAACAAATAAAAAATATTCTTAATAAGAAACTTATCGAATTATATATTTAAATTATTAACATTTTAATCTCAGTTTTTAACATAAATCGGATTCCATAAATATAATTTCGGAATTTCCTTAAAATCTTAAAAACGGCTTAATATTTTAATTTGCCGGCGTCGTAATTTAACTTAACGCCCTTTTAAGTACTATTTTCGAAACGCGCGGAATATTTAATTTTATTAATTATTTATCCGAAAATGCTTTTAAAATCTTATTTATTTATGTTTATCTTTATAATAATTTTTTTATTATAAGGTTATAATTTAAGGTAATTAAAATCGGAATTATCATAATTATTTTTTAACGTTTTTTATCGCTTTATCTTAATTAAAACCTTAAATAAAAGGTTAATTCTTTCGGAACAGTTTTATAAAAAGTTTAACCTTTATAATAAAATACGTAACAAAAATCCGATAATAAATTATAATACCCAGAAAAGTTTTAACCTTTAAAACGTTTTTATAAAGCTAAATTTTTAAAATCTTTTCTACCTTAATTATATTTAAACGGCAACCATTTATTCCATAAAGAAATCCGATTATAACTATAATTTCCTAACACTATTAAGATCTTTTTATATTAATCGAAATACCAGCAAACTTATAATTAAATAAAATCTTATTAATGTTAACGATATGCTTATAAATAAATCGCCGAATCCTTAAAAGTTTTTTTCGTTATCGTATCTTATCTTTAAGCCTTTAATTCCAACGTCATCGACAAATAGGCGAATTATATTAAGTATTAAATCGTTTAAAATCTTCCCGACCATACGACAAAAATAAGCCCCAAAATTAATAGACCCCATAAACATATTAATATACCTAAATAATCCTAAAAATATCGCAAAAATGGTTAAATCTTTATTAACCGAAGCTAATATAACCTGATTATAACCTAAAAGAAAATCCATTAAAATAATTAAAAAGTATATAACAAAGTCCGCGGAAAATTCGTCGTAATTTTTTAGTATAAAAACGTTTCGCAAATTAACAACATTTAACTTTATCGCAGAATTAATTAATCGTAATCCACCATTCTTTTTCTATATAAGGAATTAAACGTTTTTATACGCGGCATAAAACTATTCGAATATTCTTTTTTAGATTTATACTTATAATACCTCGATTAATTTGTTTTTAAGGTTAACCGATATAATTATACCCTTAATTTGCCACGCTTTATAAGGAAATATTTAGATCTTATAATTTAATACGATACTGGATTTAATCTTATTATATTTTTACTAATCCCAAGCTAAAGTAACCTTTTTACGGAATAATATCTTTTTAAAAAAGGCTTTTTCCGTACGGGTAAACTTATCGCCTAATTAATTAAAAATAACGTTAGCCTTTTTTTTTTATAAGTCGGGTCCCTTACGGCATAATAATAAATTTAGGAAATAAGGCAGCTAACGGAATACCAGGTTCGTCGAGTTTCTTTTCGTTTTAATTAATAACTTGCTAAACCTTTTAAGCTTTTTAACCTTTTAATCTAAATTTCCAAAAAGTACTAATTTATCGGGTGGTACATTATCGACAGAAATTACCTTTTTCTATTTCGGCTTATATATCGTATTAATTTATATAATACGGTCCTTATTAACTTTTTTTCATATCTCTTTCCATAAGATTCCGTATAAAGCGTATACAAATTCTTTATCGTTAAATTATCCTAATACCATATTTCCAGGTTTTAGCTTATCTCCTATGGCTTTTTAAATGGTTATCGGGTTTTAATCAGCATAAGTATTATTAATCGAAAAGATATACGGGCCCGTAACGTATTTATTTATCTTTTTATTTATAAGCCTGCTATCGTTAATAAAACGGCCTATAGGTTTACCGGCTCTTTTTTTCTAGCTTTTTTTAACGCGGATATTATAAGTAACCCTTCCAGTTAAGATTAACGGAATAATAATCTTTATCGGACCAAACTTCAAGGTTCCTTCCATTATTTCCGAGTTTATATTAAATATTATTTTCGACTTGGCCATAAAATTAAATCTAAATATTAACGGCTATACGGCGAAATAATCGTTAACGATAAACATAAGGATAGTAATTAATCGGCCAGCTAGCTAAATAGATACCTCGATAATACTTTTAAATAAAATCCTTTTTTACGAATTAAAGCTTATAAATAATATTCGTATTTATCGTATTATTAATCCATATCATTTAACGTATAAAGCGATAATAACGTTTAATTCGGTTCTTATATCGATAATTCCATTAATTAAGTTTTCGCCGTTTTTATAACTTACCTTAATCACAAATTTAAATAACGGGGTAATATATTTAACGTCCCACACCACCTCGCGAGCCAAACCACCTCGCGAGCCGTTTTCTGGCACCTTACAACAACAAACTTAAATTAACCAACCATAATATATCAAATTAATTATAATTAATCGGATTCTTCTTCGTTAGACGTATTTACAGCTTTTTTACAAATATGCGCATTATATCCAGGCTTGCCGCAAACGCCACATTTCCGTTCCTTTGTCTTAACCCTTTTATAACGATTACTTTTAGCCATTATTAGCTGCATTTTTTTACCATCCCTTTCCTTCGCGGCCAGAAAAGCTTATCTTTTTTATATAATAAGTATTCCTTTTTCTTAAAAACGTTTGTTTTTGGTTTTTCGGCGTTTATTAAGGACGTGGTTAATTTCGCGTAATTAGGCGGTTTTTTTGCTCGAAAAAAGTAACTTTATGTTAAAGTATTAAGTAACTTTTATTTAAAAAATTAACCGATTTAATTATTCTTATCGGCGAGCTATCCTGGTAATTTCTGATCTTTTTTTATAAATAACGTTTTTACCTTATTATTTTACGGATATTTATAAAGATTTTCGTAAAAGGGGAAAAAATAAAACCGGCGGAAGTAAGCAGGAAAACGGTCGGTATAAGTATAATTAAAAAAGTTTCAAATTTGGAAAAGACGTTATTAAAATTAAATAAAATAAATCCAGCTTTTATAAATCCGGATTTAATATTATCGGACGTTATAGCAGCTTTAAATACGTTATAAAATCCGGCAAGAAAATCTTTTTTCGCGATATAAGTATAGTACTATCGTATCAAATTTTCGATATATAACGAATAAGTACGTTTTAAAATAAAAAAATAAGATACGTCGAAAAATTAAAACCGATAGGAAAAATAGGCGGGTATATAAAACGTAATAATACTGTAATTCGCATAATATTTTTCGAATTTTATTAAATAATAATTTTCGTAACCGTTAAAAATAAGAAAATATTTTAATTTTTTCGTATACGTTCGAATATATTTATTAAAATATTAAATTTATTTTAAACTTAATTCGTTTATTATTTAATTATTATAACTTATACCAAATTTTTAATCGGATAATAATAAATATTTTTAATATTAAAAATTAAGGTAATTTTTTTCCGTTATAATAATAAATAAAGATAAAGCCTAACTTTACGAATTAATAATTTATATAATTATTATTTATTTTTAATTATTTTATTATATTTATTTAAATTTTTTACGTTTTTTAATATTTATAATTATTATATCCGTTATTATAAAAAATCTTATTAAAAATCTTGTTTCGTTAAAATTATAAATATTCTTTTTTATAATACCGTATTTAATAATTATAACTTAAATAAAATTAAATTATTTACGGAATATTTTTAGATTTTCGCATAAAACCTTTTAATAATTTATTTTTCGATTTAAATGCGTTCGGAATTTCTTTTACCGTTTAATAAATCTCGACATTTAATTAATTCCGACGTAATTTATAACGCGTTAAGTAAGCAATATATTAACTATATTTTTAACGTATTAAAGCCGGACAGGAAATATTTGCGTATTTAAATTAAGGATTTTTTCGATAATCGATTTTTTTTCGGTCGGCGTTAATTTTCGCAAATCGGGGAAAATATCGGTTCGGGCGCGTTTACCGTAATATCGGGCTTTTAAAGTAAATTCGGGGACGTTATATATAAAATATAGCTTTTTAAAGCTAAGTTTCGGGTTTCGATTTTTAGCCTGGATGGTTAAGTTCATCCTAGTTTTTTTTGTAAGGCGTTCCATATTGTTGGTGTTAAGAAATTGGCAATTGAAGTTGGGTAGTTGATATGTTGACAAAATTAGCTCGCGAGGTGGTTTGGCTCGCGAGGTGGTGTGGGACGTTAACCGGATTATATTATTATACCGATAAGATTTTTGCTTTTTGTTAAATCTTTAGCTTATACCCGATATTTATAGTTAAAATCCTAAATATTCTTTTCGCTTTTAAAAATTCGGATTTTTTTATTTTAACTTCGATTATTTTAATCGTTTTTTTATTTTTGTAATTAAATGCTTTTAAAGTTTTAATAGTTATAAAATTTTTAAAAGCCTTATCGAAATCTGGATAAACCTTTATTAATTCCGATTAAGTAATTTCGAACTTTTTTTTAAAGTTTTTACGAATCTTTTTTTCCCAAAACTTAATAACATATTCGTCGATCAATCTTTTATAATTAAAAATATCATCGGTTTGGATAATATTATTTATCTACGTAATAATCGGTATTTAAATCGTATTATTCGTTTAAATTACGTTATTTATTTAAATAATTAACTCGATATTATAAAATAAAATTTTATCGTATATCAAATTATCATTATCGGTTTTATTCTTTTTCGTACCGTTATCAAACTTCTTTTTTCCTTTTTAACGCGTTTAACCATTATAATATTAATAAGTACGGCAAGTTAATTAAAATTGTTAATTTCCAGGGTACGGATTTCCTCTAAATATCGGATACCTTTATTTTTAACAAAATTATTTCATAATTAATTACGTAAAGGTACCTTTTTATAAAACGGCTTTCCGTTTTTTCCCACAAAATAAATTATATTAATCTTAGTTACATAATTTTAATTAATAGCAAAATCTTATTAAAACGGTTTTAAAATTTATATAAATTTTAGAAAATTAATAGAAATAATTAAAATATTATCCAAGTTAATTTTAAGCGATTCCTTACCTTTATAAATATTGTTTCGCCGATTAAAACATCGTATGTTTTCTTTAAAGCGATTAAAAAAGCCCGGTAAATTATAAATCCATTTTAAAAAAGATTTTTAAATCGGAATTTATTAATCGATAATTTAGCTTTTAAGAACCTAAGGAAATTATATTATGCTTACCGTAACTTAATTATTAAATGTTCCTAAATAAATCGTATATCCGTTATCGGTAAATAAAATTAATCCCGTATTTTTTATATTTTTAAATAAACGGCATTTATTTATATTATATTTAGGTTTTAAATAAAATTAATAAGTATTATAATTAAAACCGTTATATCGTTTTCCTCGATTTAAGTAATTACCTCGATAATTTTTACGACTTTAATAATTATCTCGGTTACGGTAAAAACCTAATCGATTAAAATTATCCGGCTGGAAGCTTATTATATTAATTAAAAGGTTAATACCATAATTACGAACTTAAGGTACTTTTTATCTTAGCAAAGCATAATATTATAAATTTCAAGTAACTTTTCGGTTACGGTTTTTTTTTTAAAAGCTTTTAAGTTTTAAATTTGTCGAACTTAAATAATCTTTAAATCCTATAATATATTTATAATTTCGGATATTTAATTAATTTTATTCGCTAGTATTTATCGTAATTAAAAACTTCCTTATCGTTATTACTTAAGTTATTAAGTTAAATAAAGCCGGTCGTTATTTTTATAATCGATATTAAAACGGATATTTTTTTATTATTAATTACGGCCTTTATATTTAAATAATTTAACTTTATTAAAAGCTTAATCTTTAATTAATATTAACGTATTATCGTAATTTATCGCATATAAATTTTCGAACTTTATAAAAAAATATTAAAACCTTTTTCGAAATAACCGGTAAATAATCCTTTTAATAAGCTTTCCGTATATTCGTTTTTATTAACTATTTTCCCCTTTAACTTAAACTTTTTTAAAATATTTCTTATTTTAGCAGTATATTTTAAATAATATTTATAAATTTAATTAAATTCATTACGTTAAATTTATTTCGTTAAAATCCTTAATCGGTTTTTAATAATCCGGATTTATTTTAAATTTTATAATTTAAAAGTTTTTAAGATAATTTTAATAACGTTATTTTATTTAATAAGTCCTTTAATAATAACTTTAATTTGGTTCTTTATAATATTATTATTCGTTTAAATAAATAACTTAACGATTATTTTAAATTTTATTAACTTATATTACCTAAATAATTTATTAACCCCTTTAAGTTAGTTAATAACTTTAATTTCAAAAAAGCGAAAATCCGGAAAAATAAATAAATCCGGAAAAACTATTAAGAACGAAAGCCGGTCCATAAAATCCATTAAAAAGCCGTATCCTTATTAATTAGTTTATTTAAAAGGTATAACGTTTAATATCGGTACCGCAAATCCTATAAATAATTTTAAAGATTCGTAAAATTATGTAATTTCTTATTTTTGCAAAATTTTAATCGTAATTTCAGGAATTATTTAAAAGCTTAAATTCCGTATAAATTCTAAAAATTTAATCGAATTATTTAAGGGCTTTTTTTTTATTAACTTTATTTTCGTAAAAGTTTTTTATTAATCGGTATTAAATAATAATATTTAAAATAAAATTTTAATTTCTTTTTAAAATAAAGAATTCCGGTATAAATAAAAAACTTTATTATCGTTTAACTTAAGTAATAATTTTAAAAAGTTTTAACGGGCTTTTAATAAACTTATTAAAACTTATTTTAAATTAATTAAATTAATTAATCTTAAAATTATTCGGATTTAAAATACCGGGTTAACGGAAATATATTTAAATATAAAGTAAATAGTTATCCATAATATTTGTTTTAAATATATTTTCCCTTTCTTTTATAACAAAAAAATAAATAACCTTTTTTTTAATTATTTATCGTAACGGTTTTATCCTAATTAACGTATCGTTTTTGGTTTATATTAAATTAGATCCTTTCCAACTTATTTATTAATACCTTTATTATCAACTTAAATACTTTAATATTAAGGTTAATTAAAAATAATAAATCTTAAATAATGCTTTTTAATAATAACCAAATAAAATGCTATCTAATTAACGTTAACAAAGTTTAAAATATCTTATTTATTATCTTTTTTTTAATTTTCGTATTATATTAAAAAATATTAATTCCTTTTCGTACTTTTCCTTTCGTCCATAATATTAATAACTTTATAACCTTAATCCTTTTTTTACCTAAATTCGCAATTTGTGTTATATCGTTAATCTTATCGTCGGTCCCATTATTTAATTAATTAAAATCCGAATAATTACGTTATTAACGACGTAATTATAATTTTAATAACCTTAATTTAAAATATTTTATAATTTTAATTTTATTACGTTAATATTTACATAATATAATTTATTTTTTTAATTACGTAATCGGTTTAAAAGTTAATTAATTAATTTATATTTCGAAATCGGTTACTTTCCGCGTTTATGCTTTTTTATTATCTTCCGAATAAAGCCGTATCTTAAATAAAGTATCGTAATCTTAACTTAATAACTTTTTTATTAATCGCAAAAAATGTCGTAACGTTATCGTAAAACCTTATCCTTTTTTTAGTCGTCGAATTCGCGTATTGTTATCAAATCGTTATATTCGTAATTATAACCATAATTATAATCGAAGTCGCGTTTTAATTAAAACCTTATCCCCTTTGTTTAATAATCGGAAATCGTAAGTTACCTCGGTAGCTAACTAAAGCTAATCTTTTTATATTAATAGCTAAATAAATTAGGACGGAATAATTTAATCTTAATTAATGCATATTTAATAAAAATGTTACGATTAAACCCGTAATTTAAAAGATAATAAAGGTAAGGTAAACTGTATTATGTGGTGTTAAATCCATATATAAAGCGATAATAAGTGTCCCCTCTTTCTGGGGTTGCGCCCAGCGAAAAATGAACTCCTAGAAATACATGACTGGTGATGACTAATTGATCGGCAAAGCCATGTACCCGGCTCTGCACCCTGCACCATTTCAATATATAAATATACGTTTATAAGTTCGATAAATATAATTAATTCCAAAAATATAAAGCCAGTTTTATCGTACGAAACGATTAATAACTTAAAACCGTTTATAAATATATATACGTATTTACGCTAACTAAAAGGTCGTTTCGAACTTTAATCGCTATTACGGTTAAATTTAACCTAAAGCTTAAATAATATAACGTTATAAACGTTTTCGTTAACGCAAACTTGCCTTACGAAATATACATAAAAACGTTTTTAGAATATTTATAACGTAATAAAATACTTTTAATTAGAAAGATATTATATGCATTAAAGAAATCCCTTTTACTTTAATAAAAGAATTGTACCAGTATACTTAAAGATTTAAGATTTAGCCCCGTTTTTTACGAACCTTATTATTTTTTTCGTTAAAAAATACTTTTATTTTTTTACGTCGACGATATAATTATTACGTATTATAAAAAATATTAAAACCTTATTAATTAATTAATTTAATAAATATAAAAACGATATATTTTTATAGGTAATAAGAATTTATAATAATTTCTTAAAATCGAAATAATTAAAGATAAACTTAATAGAAAATTTTAATTATTTTAATTTAACTTTATAAATAAGCTGATTAACTTAATTTTTAAAAAAAAGTTTAAATAACTTCTTAAAAACGTTAATAATTAGCGTTAAGTTATTACCAAATCCTAATCTAGCCCATCCAGGCTTGATTAATAAATACTAAAAAAATCGGGTTTATTTTATACATTATAATTAATACGTAACTTAATATATCTTTTATAATATTCTAACTTACTTTATTTAATTAAAACCTTAATAATGCATATTATAACGTTATTAATAAAGCTATATTATACTTAATTAATACCAAAACGTTAACGTTATAATTCAGTAGCAAGGATTTAATAAATATTTAAAGCGACGTTTTTTTTTTTTGCAAATAATTCGATTAATTAAAAAAGAATTTAAATTTACGTTATACAGTTACTCGGAAAAATAATAAAATAATAAACGAATAAATAAAATATAATAATTACTTTCATAACCGAAACGAAATTATTATTTTTTATATAAGTTATAAAAAAGACCTTATTTAATTTTCGACTAATTAAAAAATTAAAAATTAACCTAAATATAAGATTATTAAATATATAATGCGATAATTAATAAACGATACGGTTAATTAACGCCGACGTCGCCCTTTTATAAACAAAGTTACGGTACGTAAATATGTATAACTATTAATTATAAAAAGTAATAAAAAAGAACCTAATTAAAGTAAATTATACGCTTATAGGCGATATGTTAGTTAATAAATTAATTAAAGCCTTATTACGAAACGCCTTTAGGTATTTTAAAAAGCAATTAAAACTAATAAATATCATAAAAACATTAAACCAGCGGAGGATAGCTTTAAGTGTTGCGTAGCCACTGCACCAAAAGACTGTATTGATAAGTGCGCACTTATTGCACTACTTATCTGACATTAAGGGTTATTTCGGACGAGGAATTGGCTGATTAGGAGGATTTAATCGCCGGAGGGGAAATGGAATGGATAGCTGTAGCTTTAAAAAATGATGAAGTGTAACGATCAACGCTGTGAATGCTTTAAGGCGTTAAGGGGGTATGTCGGCTAGCTGGGGGGTGCTTAGCGCACCCCATATACGGAAAGGTCACCTACTGATCGGCCCATATGTGTTCCGGAGCTAAGCTACTTAAAGT
>QJNU01000621.1:0-43454 GCA_004154915.1 Monosporascus ibericus
CGCTCCAGGGCCTAAAGGGCTCTCTCTCTTCTCTTTTGTTCCCTAGATGTCAGTCCTTGTTCAGCTCTTCTGTCCTGAATATAGCCAACCTGACCTCTGTTAAGAGCCCGCATGTGACACGGTAGTTTGGTCGATTCGGTGGTGTAGGACGTTATGTTAATTAATAATAAGGAAATAAGTTAAACCCTGTTTTATCTATTTTTGAAAAAAATTAATTTGATTTTATAATTAGCTTTTTAATTATTTTAGATAAACGGTTAATCTTTTTAAAAGAAATTTATTATAAGTAAACCTCTTTTTAATTAAGTTAATTAAAATAATATTAAAATAAAAATTTACAAAAACGTTATTAAAAATATTTAATAATGTTAAGGTAATTTATAAGCCGAGCTTAAATAGAGTTTATAACGAATATGTTAAATATCCGATTTATTACCTTTTCGCTTATTAATATTTCTGTCTATATAAAAACTTTTACGATTAGCTCGTTTTGTCCTTCGTTTAAAGTGTTATGACCTAGCGGTCTTGGCTATAACACAAACGGTTAGATCTCCCAAAAAGTTAGTCCCGACTAGAGCCAAGGAATCACGTGACGAGCTCAAAGGACTCAAAATGCCAAGCACCTTAAGTTTCTTAAGCCGTTATGCGAGCTTAAAGGGCTTAACGTGCTTAAAGGTTTAAGCAGCTTAAGAATTTTAAGCTAAGATAAGGGTATATACTCTCGTTACCCTCATAATTTAGATGAATTACCAGCTTATAATATAACTTAGTTACCTACATTATCTGTTAATAATTCAATATTATTAAACATAATTATTAAATACCTTATTATTTAATTTCTTACGATATTATTAATAACATAAACCGTACGATTAGGTTTAATAGTTTAATTAAACCCTTTAACCGTTATACGTTATAAGCTTTTATTTAATAATATTATAAAACTTTAAGTAATACTTTTAATACGATATCGTTTAATAAGCAACCCGTCCTTAAAGAAACTTTTTAAATCCTTAAAGATAACATTATAGACTTTAATAATAAGGAAATTCGACTTAATTTCTTTTAAAAGGAAGTTTTACGTCGACTTAATTAATTAATTAACGCGGTTACGTAACTTACTAACAATAAAATTAAACTTATTAATACCTTTAAGGAAATTCGTAATTAATTAAAAGCTCCAAAAGATTAATTAGAAAAATAAGCAAATATGGAACAGCCCGATTAACCAGATTAATT
The DNA here is from genome assembly GCA_004154915.1 of Monosporascus ibericus. NCBI lineage: Eukaryota > Fungi > Ascomycota > Sordariomycetes > Xylariales > Monosporascus > Monosporascus ibericus. The sequence goes on from QJNU01000621.1 coordinate 1,240, forward strand.
AGCTTAATCTACATAACTTACCTAGGCAGCCTTCGGTAAGAAAACCGGAGAAGTTTTAAAACTTACTAAACTTACCCTTTTCGACGGAACTACTACTAAGCTATAATAGTTCCTAACGGAATGCCATGCTTACTTTAAGTACTTCTTAATTAAATTTACGATATTTATCTTTCGAATTTAGTTCGTCGCAAAACAGTTAATCGGAAACGCGGTTACCTAGTTTAAACTTACCCTTTGTAAGTAAGTTACCAAACTCCCTTAATAAAGGTTTGCCGAAATTATAGCGGTTTATAACGATTACGAAAAGTTTTTAAAAAAAAATTAAAAAAGAGTTTCGAAATAATAAACGAAAGAATTAAAGCCAAAAATAAAATTAAGAATTTAAAGTAAAAAGGATCAGCCTTTAAATATGGTAATTCCTTCGTTTAATTAGCTTCAAAAGTTAACTAAGGATAAAAGGTATTAATAGCTACATTTTTCGACGGCCTAAAAAAGAAGGTATAAAAAAACCTGGTTAAGGATAAGCGCCCTAAAAGGTTAATGGACTATATCGCCATGGCAGTCAAAATCGATGACAGATAATACGTCTAAAGAACTCGATACTTTAAAGAACGATAAGGTAATAAACTTAAATATTTCTTTAATATCGGTACGTTACGAAAAACTAATACATTTTATAAAACGGCACAAAAACTTATAAAACTAGGCGTAATTTAACAACATAACTCGTATATTATTAAATATTTTAAGTATAACAAGATAGGATATAAGGCCTTTTAATATAAGATACCCAAAAAGCCACGATAAGATACCTGGATACCGGTTCCTTAGGGATCTCCCCGAAATAATTAAAACGATAATAACTGATAAATTAATATAATCAGAATTAAAAATAACCGCAACCCCTTTAAAAAATATATTAAGGATTATAAAAGGTAAAAAAGCGGTTTTAGGCAGCTATTTAAAAATAGCAAGCCATTATTACAGGGCTTATAATAACCTAATAACTAAAAAAGCACGCCGGATAAAAGGAGCTTATAGAAAATAAGTTACTTTTTTATTTACAAAAGAAGCGGCAATAGCAATACGAGCAGTTTAAACTAAACGCATGGATTAAAAAATACTAAAGTTAAAACGAAGATCTATTACCAAAATAACCGGACCAATACGGGAAACTTTATACCATTTAATAGAAACGCGCCCATTATCTTAAACATATAAAGAAATAACGGTATATCGAAAAACGACTTATGTAAATATATAATTAAGGATTCGACTTCCATAATCAGAAAAAAAAGACCTTAAAAACTAACCATAATATAAACACTTAAAAACATACGCCTCGGAAGATACCGTCAATATTATCACGGCAGCAACAAGTTGGCCCGAAAAGAAGACTTACCCCGAAAAAGATCCTATATGCCATTTCGGATGGTACGACTATAAGATAGAAGAAAAGTAAATCCATTAAATAATTATAAAGACATCTCTGGAAGTAATTAATAATTTAAACTTCCGGTTAAGCTTTATAAACGACCTGAATAAACGACGAAAAATTAAAAACAAAATAAAGAAAAAGAACGAAAACATAAGGAAATACGACGTCCAGTTCCAAGCACGACAGAAGGAATAAGAAGCCCCCGAACCAGAATATATTAATAAAGAAGATTTCCAAATATAAATCCTCTTACTCGAGGCTACATTACGCTAATAAAAAGGATAGTTAAAGTAATTATAAGCCCTTAATTAGTAAAACCAAAAACGTATTAAGGCGTTAAAGGACGAATTAAAAAACGAACGCCATTTATAAGAAAACTGCAGGATAATAAGATTTATAAAAGCTAACAAAAGTTTCCTAAAAGGGTTTTAAAAATAACGATAACAGCCAAAAACGACCTTACATCACCGAAAACGCAAAAGGTTAGGCATTTACCTACGATAACAGAAAGATCACTTGTAAGATTAATCACCTCGAGATCTTCGTTAACGGACGAAACCAAATAGCAAACTTCGATATCGTTCCGATAAGGAATTACGACATGATCCTCGGAAAACTATGGCTATATTAATACAACCTTTTAATCGATTAAATAACTAACTAGGTAAAGTTCGCTTTATATTCATTTGATAAAAAGAAACAAAATACGAAAAGATCTTAATATTCGATCGAAAATAACGTCGGATACAGGCATGAAAACATGATAAAAACCTTACCACTTATAAAAATCAAACATAAAAAAAAAAAAAAAGGTACCATAAAAGAATACGACGCATTATCGTTATTATTAAAATAAAGTTACGAAAGATAAAGGATTACCTATAGCACCAGCCCTTAAAGCCAGAAACCATAGCTAACGTACCTTTATAATATTATAGATATAAACGACTATTCCGAAAGGAACTTAAAATAAAATTACTAGAATATAACGAATAAAACTATAAGATAGTTCTTAAAGACGAGGCATTAACTAGATTTTATTCGATTTATAACCTTAATAAAAAAGAATTATAGGCATTACGTAACTACCCGAAAGATAAGTTTTAAAAAGATTATATACGACGTTTTAATTTATTAACCGGATACCTTATATTTTTTATATTAAGGAAAAACGGCAAATTACGTCTGGTTACTGATTACAGGTAACTAAACGATATTACGGTTAAAAACAAAATACCGTTACCCTTAATTAACGAAATAAAAGATCGCTTTTACGGAACAAATTAGTGTATAAGCTTAAATTTTAAAAAATGATATAATTAAATTTGTAGTAAATTAAGATACAAATAAAAGACAGTTTTTAAAACGAAATACGAACTTTTTAAATACTTTGCTATATCTTTCGGATTTACGAACGCATTAGCAACTTTTTAGCGAATAGTTAACTATATATTTAAGGAATACTTAAATATTTTCTTTATTTGTTACCTTAACGATATTCTTTTTTATTTAAAAAACCAAAAGGAATATATAAAATACGTTTATATAATTCTTTACTACAAAATGCCAACCTACTAATTAATATAAAGAAAAACCAGTTCCAGACGCAAAAAGTGGAATTCTTAGGATATATTATTATCTTAGGATATATGAAAATAAAATTTTAGAAAATCGCTGTAGTATAAAAGTAGGAAATCCCTACTATAATTAAGAAAATACAAACCTTTTTCGGATTTGTTAATTATTATCGAAAGTTTATTCGGAACTTCAGCAAAATAACTATATTATTATCCAACCTAACAAAAAAAGGAAATAAATTTCTTTAGACGATAAAAATAAAAATAACTTTTTAAAAGATTAAAAATGCGATTACTAATAAGCCAGTATTAATTATATATAACCCGAACCGCTTAAGTAAGCTTAAAACCGACGTTTCGGATTACGCTTTAGGTATAATAACAGGATACCGCGATAATTAAAATAATTTATATCTTATCGGTTTTTATTTTTACAAGTTAAAAAGAATAAAGTTAAATTACGTTATTCCCGATAAAGAATTTATAACTATTATTAAGGCTTTCCGAAAGTTCAGGTATTACCTTAAGGGAAACTTTTACTAGGTTAAAGTATATACCGACTACAAAAGCCTTATTCGCTTTATTACCACCAAAGAACTTATAGGACAATAATTACGTTACGCCAAAGAACTAACAAAATACGACTTTATGATTATTTATTAAAAGAGATCAGAAAACGGCAAAATAAACGCATTTAATCGAAAACCAAACCTTAAAAAAATTAAAGTTAATTACCGAATTTTCGATACCATACCAGAAGAATAACTGCAACCATAACAAATAGCAACAATCACAGTAACACCTCCTAACTTATACCAGAAAATCCAGAAATATAACGATAATTTACTTAAGGACTAAAAAACTGAAAAGCACAAATTCTAAAAGAATACCAGGAAACATTAGTATGAAATATATACGAATATTAGTTATATAGATACCTACAGATCCAGAAAACCTAAAAACGATTACAGCGCATATATTACTTTCTTAAAATAAAATCAATAATAAAGAAAATACGATAATAATGCCATATTTGCAATAAGGTAAAGACTCGACGACATAGATCATACCAAGAACTATAGCTATTGCCAGTCGTAAAACGATCATAAAATTTAGTTACTTTTAACTTTATTACCAAATTCCCATATTTAAAAGACCCAGTTACGGGCATATATTACGATAGCATTTTCGTAATCGTTAACCGATTTACCAAATTGTTTTATTTTTGCTATATAATAAGGATATAGACGTAAAATAACTGGCGTATATCTTTTTAAGATACATTTTAAAAGTACATGGATTATTAACGGAAATTATCTTAAATAAAAAAATAACATTTATTTCGAAATTTTAGCAAGGACTTATGGTATAATTGGGCCTAAACCCTAAATTGTCCAGCATATTTAAACCTTGAACGGACGGACAAACTAAAAAAACTAACTAAATATTAAAAACTTACTTACGATATTACATTAATTACGAATAAAACGATTAGGTTTAAAAGCTACTTACTACGTAATTAGCTTATAATACCAGTTATTACGAAAGTACCAAAATAATTCTAACAAAGGTTACTTTTGGTTTTATATTAAAAGTTTACAAAAGTATACGCGAAAAAAATATTAACGTTAAAGCAATCCTTATATCAGAATAACTTAAATAATTATATACAGAAATAAAAACAGAATTGGAATTCGTACGTAATTAAATAAAGAAGTATTACAACTAGAAAAGATTAAAGGAACCAAAATTCCAAAAGGGAAAGATGGTTTATTTAGCGACCAAAAATATCCAAATTAAGCGACTAAATAAAAAACTTAACTCTAAATATATCGGTCTATATAATATTATTAAAAATATTTTAAAAAATAATTACCAATTAAAGTTACTACTTAAGGTTAAACTTTATTCAGTATTTTATGTTTTCTCATTCGAATTAATAACAGATACCATTAAAGTTAACACAGGATATAAAGAAAAAGCAGAAAGAAATGTACCAATATACAAAACAGAAAAAATCCTTAATACGCGAAAAAAAGACGGACTTACCGAGTACCTGATCAAATAAAAGAATTACCCAAATTCCGAAAATATCTAGGAACCCGTTAAAAATCTTATAAACGCCTAGCGTCTGTTAAGGAACTTTCACCAGCAACGACGGACGCGTCTTAGTTAGTAATCGACCAATTAATAGGCTTAAATTAATCGACCGGGTTTGCGACCTGATCTAACGTGGTTATGGTAACCGTTACTTTTAATTATTCTTACTCCTTTTCTAAACGTTTCAACCTTTCCATAACTTTCGCACCTTTAATATTACGACGAAGCATTTCGATACCCTTACGACGGAAAAGCCGTTTTTGCTTTTGCAAACGATTAAGCTTATTAGCAGCGGCCCGTAATATCTTTCGAGCCTATTTCTTTTTACGTTCCAAACGATTTTTTTATCAAAAAGTTTTTGATATTCTGTTTTCGAGGATCTAAAAACATTATAAGGACTACCATAACGAACGTACCGTACGCATTTCACAGAACTACGGGCTACTTTATAGTTTATACCTTCTTTTTCGTAACGAAAACAAAAAGGTATATTAAAACCAAAACGTTTAATACGTTCTGAAAAAACTAAAACGTTAGTACGCTAACGAGAAGAACGTTTTTTAATTCGACCCGACATAATAAATATAAAAAAGGAAAAGTTACTTATCAAAATCAATAAACAAATCAATCTTTAAAGGCAAAAATCCTAAAAGGGAGAAATCGTATTATAACCTAACGGTCTTGGCTATAATATAAACGGTTAGATCTCCCAAAAAGTTGGTCTCGACCAAAGCTAAGAAATTACGTAACGGGCTTAAAGGACTTAAAACGCTAAGCACCTTAAGCTTTTTAAGCCGTTATGCGAGCTTAAAGGGCTTAACGTGCTTAAGAGTTTAAGTAGCTTAAGTATTTTAAGCTAAGATGAGGATATATACGCTCGTTACCCTTATAGTTTAAATAGATCACTAGCTTGTAATATAACTTGGTTACCCAGATTACCTTTTGACAATCTGATATTACTAGACGTAACTATTGAATGCTTTATTGCTTAGTTTCCCACGACACTACTGCTAACATAAATCGTACGACTAGGTTTAATAGTTGGTTAAACCTCTTAGCCGTCACATAAAGGCTTTATTATCCGGTTAATCATTAATAGGTTTAATCTTTTTCCTAGTTAGGATTATTTTATTTAAATAGTTCTGTAAAGGTTCGGTAAAACGTTAAAAACGTTTCCTTAATATTTTTTTAATATAAATGAAGAATACGTTATAGCGTAATTATTTAAAATGTTAATTATTACCTTTTAATAATTAATTATACCGTTATCGATTTTAAGTTTTATTATTATTTAAAAAGTTGTTATATAAATTTTCGTAATGGAAGCTAAAGTTATATATAAGTTATTAATTTATATAACTATTATATTCGTTTTTAAGATATCGTATTATTATCTTTAGATTATAACCTTTTGTTAAATTTCGAAGCTTATTTTAATTTTTGGCGGTATTTTCGTTAAGTATTAATTAATAACCTACTATTACATCTCTTGTCTGATTTAACTAGTTTAGCGTATTATTTCAGTAAATTCTCCCTTAAAAATTATTTCTTTAATCGTTAAAAATATAGACTTTAAAACTTATTTCGTAAATTCGTTAATACTTTTATGGAAGGCTTCGTACTTCTAACCCTTATAAGTATATACCGCAAAATTATAAATATAAGCTTGTTTACTTTCAGTAATTATGTTAAAGATATTTATCGGATAACCTGTTAAGTTAATCTTTTCAACTTAGATGGTTCTTTCGGTAAATAAATTAATTACTCGTGTCGCTATTTCGCAGAGTAATTTGTTTAAGTAGGTCGTTATATCGGATTTTTTAGGTTTGGCAGGCTATAATTTTAATTAATTAAGATCGATACAGTCCTAAATATTAAGCGCGTACGCTTTAAATTAAAATTCGCCTTTAAATCGATTTTAACTTTTAGGTTCCCTATAGAAAATTAAGGACGTTGATTATGCGGTCGCCATTATCGTTATTAAAATATATGGATAATTACAACTAATATACAGCTCATATCTGTCGGCTAGCTGGGGAGGTGCTTAGCGCACCCCATATACGAAAAGGTTACCTATTAATCGGCCCATATGTATTCCGGAGGTAAGCTACTTAAAGTTGTATAAGTGCAACAATACTTGCAACTGACTTAATACAATAACATAATTAATATTCCTTATATTTGATAATTAAGAGTGTTAATCGCTTAATTCGCCTATGTATTAATTAATCAACTATTATTAACATAATATAGATTGTATATTAATAACAATTATCTATATATTTTAGTAATAATAATGGCGACCGTACCGTCACCGTCCTTAATTATTTATAACGGACCTAAGGATTGGGATCGTTTTAAAGGCGAATTTTAATTTAAAATGTACGCGCTTTATATTTGAGATTTTATCGATTCTAATCAGAACGATCCATAGCTTACTAGACTTAAAGAACCCGAAATGACTTTTTACCCAAAGAAATTATACCGTTAAATAACGACGCGAACAGTTAATTCATTTACCGAAGGAACTATATAAATCGAAAAGGTCGATCGAACGGGCTATCCGATAAATACCCTTAAAATAATTATTAAGGGTCGATAAGCTTATACTTAGGACTTCGCGATATATACTTATTAGGATCGGAAGTACGAAACTTTTCGTAAAAGCGTTAACGAACTTACGAAATGGATTTTGGAATTTGTATCTTTAGCGATTAAGGAATTAAGTTTTTTTTTAAGGAAGAACTTACGAAAGTGGTACGCCAAGCTTGCTAAATCCGGCAAGATATACGATATTAGGTTAAAGCAAGTCTCGAAGTTTAATAAAAGATTAGATAAGTGGATTATAAGGTAGCAAGAGATAATGGTTTAAGGATAACGATACGGTATTCCAGAAACGAATATAACGGTTATATAAGTTAACGACTTATGTACAGCTTTAGCTTTTATTGCGGAAATCTGGATAATAATTTTCCAGATGGTAAAAAAGGTTAAGATCGATAACGGTACGATTAATTATTAAAAGGTAGCAGTTAACTTTCTAGATCATTAGGTTATAATTTATCCCTTATTTATATTAAAAAATATTAAAGTAGCGTTTTTAACGTTATACGGGATTCCTGCGGAACCGTTTAATTAAGGCGATCTTAATTAGGAAGAAATTAAGCTATTTAACTTTTAATTACAAGGTAGGGCATTTAGATGAAGGCAGAAATGAGGTAGTCGTGGAGGTTTTTAAGTGGACCGAAGTATTAATAAATGAAAACGTAACGAATCGGACGTTTAAGGTATTCGTTGCAAAGTTTACTTAAGCCCGGCTTATAAGGTATTTTAATGTTATTATGCATTTCTTATTAAGGCTTTTATAAAGTTCCACTTTAATATCGTTTTAATTAATTTAATTAAAAAAGATTATTTTTAATTAGTTTTTAAAAAAAGATTAACCATTTATTAAAGATTATGACAAAGTTAATTATGAAGATAAATTAATTTCTAAAACGAATAAGACGGGTTTTAACGTGTTTTTTAATTATTAATTAGCGTAATGTTATAAGCGTTTCGTTTTACCCTTTAAGGAACTTATTAATTTTGGATTTAATGTTTACGATATATATTTTTAACTTGATTAATAAGTTTTTAAACTTTAAATTAATGATATAAAGTAACGGGGTATACGTAGATAATAGTTGCGTTTTAATTAAAGGGTACGGAAAGTTTAATATATTACTTTAAAATTTTAATAATACGAAAACGTTATAGTTATATAACGTAATTTATTACGAAGAATTTGTATGTAACTGAATATTATTCCGATAGTTTCGAAAAAAGTGTTATTAGTAAGATAATTAAAGGATTAACAACTATATTCGAAATAAATATAATTAGATTATTATTACGTTACTAAATAAATTTAATTAATTCGTTATTAAAGATATTAACGTAATAATATTTTATGCAGCTTTTATAATTTACAAACGAAATATTAATTTATAAACGAAAGGACTATTACCTATAGATAATAATATTATATAATATCTACAATTAAGTTCTTTAAGGTTTAAAGTAATTACTTAATTAAATTTCTATATTAAGGGAATTCGATTAAAAGGTTTTATAATAATTAAATATTAAGTATATAGCAAGGCGAAGACGAAAAAATAAATAGGTTACAAACCTTAAAAGGAAATATCCGGATTAAAATAAAAAAGTTACTATCGGTTTTATTAACTTTAAAAACGACCTTAAAAGATATAAATACGTTATGTTCGTTACTGATAAATATATAGGCTTTATCTGGGATAGTTACGTAAAAAACCGAAAGTAAAATATATTAATTATAACGTTTCGATACGTTTTAAAAGTCCTAAAAACTAAAATAATGTTTTTTTTACAGGTAATTAAATATGATAATAAAATTTTGATAAATTATCAACTTCGAGATCTGTTTTAATCGCCTTCTTTTAATATTAAATTTAAGCTCTTAATATGACATACCTGAGTTTAAAACGGGGGTATAAAACGTTTAAAAGGTATATTTAAAAAGAAAACGATTATAATACGAAATGGCGTTAAATTATTAACGTTTTTAATTATATATATTTTTAGAGTGGTAATATATTTATATAACCGCACCTTTAAAAAGACTTTTTTTTAACAAACTTTATATAAGGTTTACTATACTTATTTAAGGTATAAAAACGGCGTTATAATACTTAATCGAAAGCTTTAATAGGCTTACCTTTAAACTTATAGTTATATAGTTTACGTTATAATAATTACCGCCATAAAAAAATTTAAAAACTTTAAAAACTAAATCCTAAGGCATAAATTAGTTTTTTCGTTAGTTATCGATTTACGGATATTTACGAAATGTAAAACCTATTAATTAATAAAATTATTACTATTCGAAACGTTTAATTTAACGAAAAGGTAACTTTTTCAGGTAATATTAAAAACCTTAAGGATAACTTATTTTACGTTACCGAAAATAAATTACAAAACCTCTTTCGATAAATTACCATACTTAATTAAATTAATAACTATTTAATACATATATAAAAAAAATAAAAACTTAAATGAAATAATTTAATTACCGGCTGGCTAAAAAGGTTAGCCCTAAAATAATATAAGCGTTTAAAGAGACGTACGGGATAAAAAAAAGATAAACCTGTTCGCATAAAACTAATTATCCTTATACGAGCGTTATGTTCGAACCATTTCCGTCCCCTAGCTTTTTACCGTCTCCAGCGTTTACCTTAATAACTATTACGATTATTACGGCGACGGAAAAAATAAAAGTAACCTTAAACTTTTATTACGTTATTCAACTTAAAATAACTGTAAAAAACGAAAGTACCTTACGGGTTAAAAACGTAAGCTCTCCGTACGTTCCGTATCGAAAGGATAATTATCGGTACGATTATAAAATATAAAAGGCCGTATTTAACGTAAAACGTCTAATTTGTTTTATTAATACGATCGATAATCGGCCGGTAAATTACGAATATTTAAGGAAAATAAAAACTTAAAATACGCGCTACCTTGATCAAAAAAGCTTTAGTATACCAAAAACAAAATCGTTATTTAGGTCGCAAAATCGGATACACAAGTAAGATTTACCGCTATTACCGCAAAACCATAAAAAGCTAAATATATACTTATTAAGGAAAATGTTTTATAAAACCGAATTAACTTACTTATAAAATTATATAAAAAAATTAAAAAGTTATTAATTAATTCTTTATTAAAAGGAAATAAGTTTTAAAATACATATAAATATACGTTTAAAAATTTAATAAGTATAATTAACTTTAAAAATATAAAGCCCGTTTTATTATACGAAACGATTAATAACTTAAAAACGTTTATAAAAAATATATATGTATTTAACGTTTCACACATATAAGCAAATCACACATATAAGCGAATTACTTTTCTAGCCTTCCGCAACAACAAATTCAAATAACGTAACTATAATATACTAAATTAATTTAAATTAATCGGCTTTTTCTTCGTTAGACGTATTTACAGCTTTTTTATAAGTACGCGCATTATGTCCAGGCTTGCCGCAAACGTTATACTTTCGCTCCTTCGTCTTAACCCTTTTGTGACGACTGCCTTTAGCCGCCGTTAACTGCATTTTTTTACCACCCCTTTCCTTTTCGGTTAGAAAAGCTTGTTTTTTTTATATAATAAGTATTTTTTCTTTTTAAAGACGTTTGTTTTTGGTTTTCCGACGTTTGCTTACGATATGGTTTGTTTCGCGTAATTAAACGTTTTTTTCCCGAAAAAAAACGGCTTTATACAAAAGTAACATATAACCTTTTGTTATAAAATTAGCCGACTTAATTATTTTTGTCGGGAAGTTACCTTAATAATTTTTAATTTTTCTTTACAAGTAACGTCCTTATTTTGTTACTTTACGGATATTTTTGGGGGTTTTCGTAAGCGGGAAAATAAAACCAGCAAAAATAAAAGGGGAAACGGTCGGTATAGGTATAATTGGAGGAATTTCCAAATCGGATAAGACGTTATTAAGATCGAATGGAATAAGTCCAGTTTTTTAAAAGCCGGATTTAATATTATCGGACGTTATGATAGCTTTAAACGCGTCGTAGAAGCCAAGAAGGAAATCTTTTTTCGCGATATAGGTATAATAACATCGCATTAAATTCTCGATATATAACAGATAAACGCGTTTTAAAATAAAAAAGTAGGATACGTTAAAAGGTTAAAATCGATAGGAAAAATGGAAAAGTATATAAAGCGTAATAATATTATTATTTACGTAATATTTTTCGAATTTTATCGAATAATAACTTTCGAAACCGTCGAGGCTAAGGAAACGTTTAATTCCTTTCGTACGCGTTCGAATATATTTGTTAAAATATTAAATTTATTTTAAATTTAATTCGTTTATTATTTAGCTATTATAATTGGTACCGACCTTTTAATCGGCTGGTAATAGATTATTACGATATTAAGAATTAAGGTAAGTTTTCCCCGCCAAAATAATAAATGGCAGTAAAGCTTAACTTTACGAATTAATAGCTTATATAATTATAACCTATTTCCGATTTTCTTATTACGTTTATTTAAATTTCTTACGTTTTTTAACATTTGTAATTATTATATCCGATACCATAAAAAACCTTATTAAAAAGCCCGTTTCGTCGAAGTTATAAATATCTTCTTTTACGATGCCGTATTTTGCGATTATAACCCGAATAAATTCGAATTACTTACGGAATATTTCTGGATTTTCGCATAATATTTTTTAATAATCGATTTTTCGATTTAAACGCGTTTAAAATTTCTTTTGCCGTTTAATAAAGTTCGACGCCTAGTTAATTTCGACGCGTTCCGTGACGCGTTAAGTAAGCAGTATATTAGCCATATTTTTAACGTGCTAAAACCGGACAGGAAACGTTCGCGTATTTAAGTCGAGGATTCGGTCGATAATTGATTTTTTTTTTAGTCGGTATTAATTTTTGCAAAGAAGGGATAATATCGATTCGGGCGCATTTACCGTTAGAACGGTATATTAAGGTAAAATATAAAATTTTATAAATAAAACCAAGCTTTTTATAATTAAGTTTTGGGTTTCGTTTTTTAGCCTAAAAGGTTAAGTTTATTTTTGCTTTTTTTATAAGGCGTTCCATAATGTTGGTGTTAAGAAATGGACGATTAAGGATAGGTAGTTGGAATGGCTAAAAAAGTAATTCGCTTATATGTATGATTCGCTCATATATATGAGACGTTACGTTAACTAAAAGGTTATTTCGAATTTTAATTGTTATTACGGTTAAATTTAATTTAAATTTTAAATAATATAACGTTATAAACGCTTTCGTTAACGCGAACCTACCTTACGAAATATATATAAAAACGTCCTTAAAATTTCTATAATATAATAAAATACTTTTAATTAAAAAGGTATTATATAAATTAAAGAAATCCCCTTTATTTTAATATAGAAAATTTACGAACATACTTAAAGATTTAGGATTTAACCCCGTTTTTTACGAACCTTATTATTTCCTTCGTTAAAAAATGCTTTTATTTTTTTACGTCGACATAGTCGTTACGTATAGCAAAACCTATTAAAATTTTATCTATTAATTAATTTAATAGATATAAAAATATTATATATTTATAAGTAATAGTAATTTATAATAGTTTTTTAAAATAAAAGTAATTAAGAATAAATTTAATTATTTTAATTTAACTTTATAAATAAATTAGTTAATTTAATCTTTTTTAAAAAAAAAATTTAATAACCTTTTAAAAACGTTAATAATTAACGTTAAGTTATTATTAAATTTTAATTTAGTTTATTTCAGCTTAATTAAGAAATATTAAAAAAATTCCGTTTTATTTTATACGTTTTAATTAATACGTAACTTAATATATTCGTTATATTATATTAATTCGTTTAATTTAATTAAAACCTTAATAACGTATATTATAACGTTATCGAAAAATTGTATTATATTTAATTAATATTAAAACGTTAACGTTATAATTCGATAACTAAGATTTAATAAATACTTAAACGATATTTTATTTGCGGATAATTTAATTAACCGAAAACTTTTTTAATTTACGTTATAAACTTATTCGGAAAAATAATAAAATAATAAATAAATAAGGAAAATATATTAATTATTTTTTTAATTAAAAATTTTTTTATTTTTTACGTAAGCTATAAAAAAGCCTTATTTAATTTTCGATTAATTAAAAAATTAAAAATTAACTTAAATATAAAACCATTAAATATATAATACGATAATTAATAAATAATATAATTAATTAACGCCGATATCGTTCTTTTATAAATAAAGTTATAATACGTAAATATATATAATTATTAATTATAAAAAATAACGAAAAAGACCTTAATTAAAATAAATTATATGCTTATAAACAATATATTAATTAATGGACTAATTAAAGCCTTATTACGAAAAGCCTTTAAGTATTTTAAAAAATAATTAAAACTAATGGATATTATAAAAGCTTTAAATCAGCGGAAGATAGCTTTAAGGGTTATTTTGGACGAAAAATTAGCTAATCAGGAAGATTTAATCGCCGGAAGGGAGGTGGAATGGATAGCTGTGGCTTTAGGAAGTAATAAAGTGTAACGATTAACGCCGTGAATGCTTTAAGGCGTTAAGGGGGTGTGTCGGCTAGCTGGGGGGGTGCTTAGCGCACCCCATATACGGAAAGGTCACCTACTGATCGGCCCATATGTGTTCCGGAGCTAAGCTACTTAAAGTTGTATGAGTGCAACAGCACTTGTAACTGACTTAATACAACAACACAACTGATGTCCCCTATATCTGACAATATCATCTTAGCAACAGCTGATCAATTGATATATACCCGAATTGAGCTATTGAGACTCTTAATTGTTGCGTTGCCACTGCACCAAAAGACTGGACTGATAAGTGCGCACTTATCGGGCTACTTATCTGACAATTAGTCCGGCGCACGAAATCTAGTCTATATCCAGGGGTAGACGCACCTCAACCGAAATTTACCGGGCGTACATGCGGATTAAAGGAGCGGGCATATCCAAATAGGTTATATTCAATCAACTATTTCCCCTACCTCCTTAACCTTCTAAGTCCATCTACCGATGAATTCATTACGCGCAAAGGGTCCTAATATTGAAGGTTCTGGTAATAGTCAAGCTAGAGGATGTGTTGAATCCAAGCCTATCCGGCCGATAGCGTTCGCTCTCAGTTACTCTCTAGGCATCAGTCATGATGCCAGGGGAGGTCCCAGCCAGCGCGGCCGGACCAGTAGGATTCTGTCACGACTTTAAATCATTGGCACATAGAACATGACTAAATATATCAGCGATTGCTACTGTTCAGATATGTACTACTCGCGAACTCGCTCCTTCTTTTTAACCTCCGTACTCCTCCACGTTGGTGACCTCTAGTTGATAAGGCCAAAAAAGCGCAACATCAGATCCTCGTTCACGGGAGCCGTGTGTCCCACTCCTTGTCCGAGGTATCCCTGAAGCTGCGTGCCATCCCCATAGATGATCTGCGTGTACGCCGACGACGGAACCCCCGTCACGTTCCTCGTCCACTGCACATCCAGGACGTTGGACCACTGTTTCAGCGCCTCTTGCGCACACTGGGGGCGGACCAGGAAGTCTGCCAGGCCATGCCAGATCTGCATGCGCGGTCTGGGGCCGCTGTAGCCTGGATACGAGTTGCGGACAAAGTTACCCCATTCTTGGGGAGTGTGCTGGAGTCCCTGAGCACACGTCTGGTTGGGCGAGAAAGGGGTGGCACCCGGTGCGCCGGCGAAGCAGGCATGGGCGGTACCGGAGTAGGCGGCGCCGGCTTCGAAGACGTCCGGGTAGGAAGCGGCGAGGACGTTGGTCATCATGCCACCTGACGAAGAGCCCATGACATAAACCTTGGCCGGATCACCGTTGTACGTCTGCAAGGCGTAGTCAACCATGGCGACGATACCGCCTGCGTCGCCGCCCGCGCCATGCGTCAGGCTAGCCGGGCTATGCACGTCCCAGCAATTGCTCATGTTAGGCGTGCTCGGGTAGATGAGTATGAACCCATTCGAGTCAGCGTAGGAGGGCAGCCTGGTGCCGCTGAACCACTGCTGACCCGTCCCGCCGCATGGGTGTAGCTGAACTGGCGCGTTAGTATCTTATATCGCTAGCAGGCTGAGTTGTAATACTGACCGCTACGATAATGGCTGGATTTGTGGCGCGTCTGTCGGGCACGTATATGTACATCTGGATATTGGTAGGATTACTCCCCCAGTTCCGAACCTGTTGCAGGGACGCGCATAGGCCGGTGGCTGCTGCGGCGGCGAGGCCAAGAAAGCTTCGGAACAACATGGTGTGCAGTCGATGTCGCGAGCGATGTAGCTGGAGCACAGAACACAGATGACTAATGCGATGCTAGAGGGTCGTGATAATAAGTACGATGAGCTGCAACTTCCATTTTTATAGTGCTTTCCGGCGAGATACACTGAGATGCGTGGAAAGATGATGAGGGCTCCGTGAGGTATCGGCAGTGAGAGTCGGCACGGAGAGCACCGCCCGTAATGTAACCGGTAGTGGGAGTCGGCACGGAGACTACCAGCGGTAAAGTAGCCGGCAGTGGAAGTCGGCAGTGAAACCCAAGGAATCCTGAAATTATCGGGACGCTCGAATTAACTCTTAGTTGCTGGAGGGGAGCAGCTCGCGGCGTTGTCACTTCTGAGTGGAATATCAAGTACTTCAAATGTTCGCGCTTGGTTTCTGCTCCGACGTATTTCAATTCGGAGACAGTGGCTCCGGAAGAGAACGATTCAGGGACAGAACTAGGAAGGGTAAAAGCCTGTCCCCCCACCTTGCCGGAAGCACTCCCGGATTTAGATGGGCGGGAGGGTGAGGCGGCATTTCACGTGCGGTGCTTCGCATCTGCTTCTAGACCGAGGCCGTTTATGCCAACCATGATATCCAGCCTACTGCCATTTCGAATCAAAATGTCCGGTCTCCACTTAGCTTCTGAATCACACACTTTTTGGCAACAAAACCGCGAACTTTTGATATATCGGGCTTCAAAACCATATATCTTACTAACAAAATGTCTGGGGACGTGCAGAGCCCTGTCATTATGTAGCCCTCGTCGAGGGCTACGCTTTGATACCATATAATTATATCTTTATATCAGGGTGGTTCCTGATGACAGCCGCATGAACTGGACGCAGTGTATCATGGTGGTGGTAGATGAAGAAGACGATCTCGTTCTTGCGGCCTGTCTAGGTTCTCTCTTACTTTTTCTTAGCCTCAACTTATCCAGAATAGCATCAAATCTACCGAAGTCACATTTTATGCTAAATGGATATTGCGCATCGCCATGACAAGCGGGGATGTCAGCACCTGCAAAGACGCGGTGTCAATGCCATTGACGCGCGAAATAATGACATCTCACAAGCAAAGCAATCGTGGACATGGGATTCACCGCAATCAATAGACGACCGAGACCCCAAGGTCGATGTGTATTGTGCCCAGGGAGTCTTAGAACCGTCTCATCCGCCCATAAACGGTCTAACTGGCGACACAACTACACATGTTCGAAATCAACGGATAGCGATAGCGACCACGGCGATGAACAGAGCACCCATCTCAGCTAAACACCGTCCGGCACTGTTAGCCACCACGGGGGAAGAGGCCCCATGATCCTCCGCCTGCGTCGAGGCGCTGCTTGGGTGCGCCGTCGAGAAAGTTAAAGGCGTCTGTCCGGACCCCCGGCCCCCCTGGCCGCCCGACCCCTCTCCACCCGACCCCCCGGCACCTTGCCCTACCGTAGCCGTGTCCGTTGCATCCTGCTTCGCCGTCTCCTCCGGGACGAAGCCCTCAACATAAGGCCTTCCACCACTAGGAAGCGTGACCGTCCCGACGAGCGGTTTCCCATCCCCGCCTTCCTCCCCTGCACCCACAGTGGTGCAAGCGCCGCACGTCTCGACGGCAGTCGTGAAACCATACGGCACGCTTGTGAGCTTCCCGCCGGCGAACGTCGGCAGCGCCGACATGCCGACGTACGTCTCGGTGATGGTGTAGGGCTTCTGGGTCAGGCCCGTGGGGCACAACAGCGCGAGGGTCACCGTGTACACGCTCGTCAGCGTGCAGGACGGGCAGCCGTACGCGCCGCAGGGCGGCGGAGGTGGAGAAGTAGGCTCGTCATCGGCGAAGCTGAAACACGTCGTCAGGAGTATCGTGGAGTACGAGACCCGTTGTGCCGCTACTACCGCGGTCTTCGTGGCGGCGGCTATGAGAAGTATCAGGAGAGAAGCGAAGCGCAGGGCCCGCCGCCGCGTGCGAAAAGGCGAATGGTATAATAGTCGCATCGCGGAGTAACGTGGTGGGTGGTGTAGAGTCTTGAAATAAATAGGTGACTGGCACGTTCGAGTTGAGCCAAAACAGGACTTATATCGCCTGCGGGGGTTTCATTGACCCAAATTCCTCGACGGAAGCATCTGTGTCTCAGCCCGCGTTTCCGCGGTGAGCGCGCCGTGACGGCTATAGAAGTAACTGGAAGGTATGTTGCGGTCTCAGACCTGTGATTCCGCGTTGGCGGCTTCGAATTCGCTGTTAGCATTCTTTCTTGCAGCCACATTCGGGTAGATAGTCACTTGGGCGGATACGTAAGCGGGATATTGCCTCACTTGAGTCTTTCTGCATCTGTATCACCGCGTCATCTATTTACCTGCTTGCTGTCGGGACGAGGAATTTCAAGAGTGGCGCCTAGTTGAGAGCATGTCAAGCATCACCATGGCCGTGACTATTCACTCACCCACATACACCACCCCCCATCGGCCTGTCCTAATTAATAAGTGACTACGTCGAAAGAACAAGAACTGCAAGTACCAGGAAGCAGAAGCACCAACCAAATGAAGGCTATGAAAAAGAACCAGAATTAAATTCGACAGCACGTTTATTGATTAGCTATAGATAGGTATTAGAGCATGTGCGAGGTTCCCCTCTTTCGCCATCTTTCTCGATTCGAAGGGAAGAAACTCCTAAGCAAACTATACGGCATAGAGAGAGAGGATTTTGTACTCTAGTAATTTCCGCAACTGTAGGACACTGCTCTCAGCGGGAGTATGAAGCTAAATCGGCTACGCTATCACAAATCTGCCCCCCTTCCTCTCTCGAGCCTAGAATATCTCGACCATCCATCCAGTTCATTGAGATATTTTCCGCGATAGCCAAACTAGGCGAACGGGCTTCTTAGCGTCAGAACCATGTTCCTGATCATAGTTGAAATGTCGATGATCCGAAATCCCCCATGCGCGCGGAGATGGTACGTTACAGTTCGACCGGCATCGGTCAGCAGCCGGCTACTGATCCCTGACTACCATCAGTTCTATGCGGTCATGATATTCGCCAAGCGTGTAAAATCTTCATTCGATCCGCCGATATGTACCCATCAAGAGCGTTGTTCAGAAAGACCAGCCATTGCCTGACTTCGCTATATGACAGTTTCTCTTGCGCATATGGGTATGACTTCCAATTGTGGCAGAGCTTGACTGTTCAGGCAGTATCGGGGAACAAAAAGACATTTGTGTCCAGGCGGAACGGAGCGACATTTTCCACTTCCCGACTGTATTTGGCCTCGTATCAAGGGAGATGCTCGAGGTACCCAACCTGGAATGGCGCGAGAACAGATCAAAGCAATGGGAATGTGACATTCGCGTGAAGACCCGTAGTTGAGTAGTCGCTCCGCGAGAAGGAGCCTCTGGCGGGATGTTGACGATCGTACCGACATGGGGATTCGAAGAGAAGCCCGAGCTAGCCATTGGACAGGTAGAATAACCCATCAGAATTCGTGTCAGGACTAGTGGCTGATTTGGGCTGGCGAAGTGAATCATGGTTTGACAATGAACGACAATGGTAACGTAGCCCGCATAAGTGTGTGTATGATAGAGGATCTCGAGTGCCCCGGCGAGTGGCAGACTGAAGTGCCTTCGAAGCATAGCTTTGAGATGGCGGAGTTGGTCCGCAGCACGGAGACAAGCCGACATCTCAAGGGTCGCAGCTGAAGTACGTTCGGGGACTATTGAGAATTTTACCTCTCGGAGGCTGAAGTTAATGGTCGTGAACGTCTTGAAAGAAGGCATTCCTGACCCTCCTATTGGGCGTAGGTGCCGAGGGCTTACGGGTTGGCTGGGTATGGTATCGGTTTAAGTTCGGGTTAGGCGGAAGTCAACACTCCGTATTGTTGAAAGAAGACATGGTTTGTACTGAAGCTACCATCTGGTAGCTGGGGTGATGATATCACCATGGGACAGCCAGGGGGTAAGTGGTCATAGAGCTGATTCAATATGGTTGGCTTGCTTGCCGGAACGAACATGAGCTATACAAGATGCCAATCAGGGAGTCACCGCCATAGAGTTTCGAGCTCGTTGCAGCTGAAGACGGGAATAGCCGGTAGTCCAAGTATATTGACAAGGGGTATGAGAGAAAAATTGTAACATGGTTAAGCTCTCGGTTGTGCCGTCGGAGGAGCGCCCGGCGGCTGATTTCCAGTAGCAGCGGCTAAGGTACTCTGCACAACGCCAGGGGATGCGGCGTTGGGTGGAGGCGGCGGTGCGCTCTGGCCGTTCTGATCCTTTTGTCGCGCGTTGTTGCCCTCGTCGGTTAGGAGCTTGCTTAGCAGCTGTAAGTCATCACGTGCCTTGGGATCGCGTTCGAGGCACCGCTTCACCGCACTCCATTCGCCTTCCTTCATGCGAGCCGCATGCGGAAGTAGGAACGTGACGGTGGCGCTCGCGAATAGGTGGCCGAGCACCTCGCGGGCCTTGCGCTCGCCCTCCGCTTGCGCCGCCCTCAGGGCCGCGACATGAGGATCCTGCGCAGATTGCGGGCGTTGCTGGACAGGGGGCGCAGGCGTTGGGGTTGCCACCGGGGCTTGGCGTGGCGGCATCGCCGGTGGCGGGTGACCAGGAATAGTCGGCGGCGGTATCGGGGTCTGATGGTAGTTTGGCGGATGATAGGACAGAGGAGTGGCGGGTGAATAGGAGGGGGTAGCCGGAAGATTCCGCGGTGCCGAAGGCGTGGCTTCAACGGGCGCTGCGGATAGTCCTTGGGGCGCCTCGGTTCTTTGTGACTGGTCGGTTGGTATTGGGGGCTGCTTCTCATCCCGGACGACAAACACCATCAACAGCATGGGCTCGGGGCGGTACAGAGGAATGAGATGGTCCCCTATATTCTGCATCGGTTCTGGGATCGGTCCGTCGCCTTCTGGAACTGGGATGAGGTATGTATCTCTAACATTGCCGAGCTTCCGCTCGCCAACGACACCATAACGCTTTTTATTTCGGAAATACTCGATGACAGCCATGAACTGAATTCGGGCATTTTGGTCATTGATGTTGGCCGGTTGTAGGCTAGTAATGACCAGGTCGATCTGATTGTTGTACCGGAGACCACAAAGATAGGGGACTGCTTTCTCCTCGGGAATGCGGCCGGCGACCGTCAGGACGGGCGGGATTAATTCCTTCCACGGTATGCCTCTAACCTTACTAAGGTCGGCTCCACCCATATATCTAGCGACGGCTGTAATATCAGCAACGTTGGTCATTGTGAGCGGACCACGCCACACTACATCGGGATCGATATCCTCAGTCGGCGAGTACGGTGGGGATTCGTTGCCGTCATCTTGGAGCAACCTGTCAACATCGGGGTCTTCACCGGGACCCGCGGAGGGAACTTGAACTGACGACCGCCGTCGATGGGCATCAGAGGGCGATTTCACGCTCGAGAAGACCTTGCCGATGTCGAAGTTATGCGGTTTCGGAGAGCGTTGGGAGGCTTGAGTGTCGACCCGCAAAGGCGCCGCAGATCCAGGCCTGATACCTGGAGTGGCTGGCCCTTCGCTCCGCCTCGCAGATGAACTTCTTCGGTCGTTGCTCACGTCGCCGTCTCTGGTGCTCTGGCGCCTGAGGGCTGAAGGGGCCTCCTCCGAAGCCATAGCAAAGCTGTCGGCCTCTACGACCTCGTCTCCCTTATGCGTCCGTCTTACCCGAGGCATCTCCTCCGCCGGCAGGATGGACTGTTTCTCAGCGCGCGCCTTTAGCTCTGCGTTTTCGCGTTGGAGTTCCTTAGTGGCCAGCTCGTCGCCGGTCATGACCACAAAAGAAGGAGGTGGTAATGTTCGGTTCAGCAGGTTGGCAGCTAGCTCGATGTTACTCTTCAGATTAAAAACCAGCTTCCTCAGTTGCGCGTTGGCACTGCTGTTGTTCTGGTGCGCATCGTGGAAAGCGCGCTCGATCTCTATGGCTAGACGCTCTGTAATGGCTTTCTTAGTCGTCCCGCTAGGGGGCTTGTAGAGCAGCTTCTTCTCAGCCGATTCGATAGCGGCGTCAAGCGATTTCTGAAGGGCCACGGCGTGCTGCTTCCGAGATGCCTCTAGCTTCTGAATAGAGTCGGGCAAATCGCTTGGCGGAGTATACTTGGGATAGACCGGGGCTGCCTGCGTCTCGTTCACCTTGCGGAGCTTGCTGTGTGGCCCCTGTGAATGGTCGCGCGACTTCCTCTTCCCTTTAGATGCCGATTCTGGCGTTGGCTCTTCCTTCTTGACATCGGGAGTGGGCGACGACGCCTTCGCCTTCGTAGTGGAGGCGGCCGGCGACGCCCTGTCCTTGGTGTCGCTAACTCGCTTACCCTTGCCCTTCTTTCCCTTCTTGCGCTTCTTCTCGTCCTCGTACTTCTGCCTCCGGTCCTCCCAGGGCTTCTCCCCCCTGGCCATGGCAGCAAGTGTCTCCTTGTGGTCTTCGGGTGCGCATTGTTCGCAGAAATAATCCTTAGTTAAATCCTCTGTGAAAACGCTCATGCCTACGCAGACGTTATGTTGCCATGCTCCACACTTATCGCAGGCAATCCACGGCTCGTTCGCATCGTCGTCATCCTGCGTAGTCGCGCCACATATGCAGCGGATGATCTCCTCCTCCTCCTCTTGTTGGGTTTCCTTCTCTGCGGCCTTCTTGCCTCCCTTCTTGCTCTGCCGTCGCTTAGTCGGTTCAGGGCCGTTTTCGAGCTGATCAAAGACCTTGGTATGTTGGCCTTTGGTGGCGCGTACGGACCGACGAGGTTCTGGTTCGCCTATACGAGAACAGGTACGTGTTAGAGCATGTACAACAAGCTGAGATCGGGGCCCGGGCGTTGCTCCTGGGGGTTCGTAGGCGATATACACCGATAGGCCCGGGCGACCCGCGGGGGAGTTCAGAGACGGGGAATGAGGCTTCTGTCGCAAAGCCCTTGTGGATAGTGACGCGCTTACCGGACATGATGGAATACCTCCAACTACAGAAACTGAAAATTGATTCAAAACGACGAGGCGTTATCTGGGCTCTGCTGTACTACTTTTTGAGATGCGGTAGATCTCTTTCAGGCATTCATAACAACTACGAAGCTGGACTGTACTATGATTTGATGCGCAGAGACGGCGACGACAAGGTTGGGGAAAGATGCGAAAATATGATCCCAGAGGTCTGACCCAACACCTAGAATGAACCTGATCCCTCGCTACTTCAGATACTAAATTAGGTGCGAGGTCGTAGAAGCAAGTGGACGTGAATCCTTAGGTAGTTGGCTGGCAATCCGGACAAGTATGAAGCTCATGCGCAGTCGCGTCTCCAGGATCAGTGGGAGAAGAAGAGGTCAACTGGCAACGCAACGTGGACTGCGACAGCGTGCGCCAACTAGAAGAGATTTACGTCGAACACGCGACTGGGGCGGATTAGGTGATATGGGAATTCACGGCCCGGGCGCGACAAAATATTGTGTTGTTTGGCGGATTGGCGTACGAATGATAGGTGTCGTACGCGGTGAGTCGTAGCGGTATGGGAATCGTGGAAGAAGAATTGGTGAGGAAGTGAGGAGAGAGAAAGGCAATAGTGGAGTGGTGGGAATGGACGATAAATGGGAAGTGGGCGGATGGATGGAGAAGATGGGAGAAGTATTCGTATGAAGGGAGGAGAGCTCAGTACCTCATTAGGTAGTTAGGTACACTGGAGCAGGTGGTGGTAGCTTCCTCCTCGTAGCGGAAATAGAATAACTGGTTAGCCCAGGCCCTAAGTACTTTCTTAGTAAAGAGTGAAGTGAGGTCGGCATGGGTCGGGCTGATGTGGGGCACCGGCACCAATATGATGAATATTTCGAGCAGTCTGGCATTTCCATTAATCATCTGGGAAGGGAATATTCACTAGTCGAGTAAAGACTTTTTTATCGTTACCATGGCCTGGGTGTTTCCCTGTTACCCAAAGCGGCTTAGCAATCACCGTATTGAATGTGGCTGGAGGCAGGCGGGAGAAATGCGACATGAAATGTGGCTGCTATTCGGAAGTGTGGATAATTACGTAAGCTCTATCGTAAAGATTCGTCTCATGTGGCTGTGTATGCGGCACCAAGAGTCAGCCGACTGCCCGACTTTGCCAGGGAGCACTAACACCTCGAGCAGAGCTGTCGGCAGCTGGCAGTCACCCTTTGGCCGGGCGCGTACACGTATTGAAGCTCTTGCCTAGCGCCAGCCCCGAGCTACCTGGGGAGCCCTGGGTAACGTAACTGAAGCTTGTTGTAAATCCTATTGCTTGGTCCATCATTAATCCTCATCCATCCTCAGCCTTCCCTCAGAGACGCACGCCCTCTGCCCGCCATTCTCACCACAACCAACCAGCCTCGCAACACCCCAACTGTGCAGCTACAACGAGGACCTGAGGCGCGTATACACTTGGAATTCAAATACGACTTTCCTGACCTACCCCGCGCGGTCGGTTCTGTACCTTCACCATGTCTCGCCGCTACGATTCCCGAGTATGCTTCCTGAAAGCTCCATACCGTTTGCGGCCCCGGGCGCTCACATGTTCTGCAGACCACTATCTTCTCGCCCGAAGGACGGTTGTACCAGGTCGAGTATGCGCTGGAGGCTATCTCCCATGCCGGTACTGCCATCGGAATACTTGCCAAGGATGGCATCGTCCTGGCCGCAGAGCGCAAGGTCACGTCGAAGCTATTAGAACAGGACACATCCGCCGAGAAACTCTACATTCTGAACGAGTATGTTTGACAAGGTCGCCTGCCTTCGGCTGCGAGCATCACACATCGAGTATTAACCAAGTTTAGCAACATGATCTGCGCCGTGGCAGGCATGACGGCCGACGCCAACATCCTCATCAACTACGCCCGACAGGCCGCCCAACGATACCTCCTAACCTACAACGAAGACATCCCCTGCGAACAACTGGTGCGTAGACTGTGCGATCTCAAGCAAGGTTACACGCAGCACGGTGGTCTACGGCCGTTTGGCGTGTCATTCATCTATGCCGGATGGGACCCCCAGAGACAATTCCAGCTGTATCTGAGCAATCCGTCAGGAAACTACGGTGGTTGGAAGGCGACGAGCGCGGGGGCCAACAACGCGAGCGCCTCGAGCCTGCTGAAGCAAGACTACAAGGAAGACTGCACGTTAAAGGAGGCCTGCGGCATGGCAGTCAAGGTTCTGAGCAAGACGATGGACTCGACTAAGCTCAGCAGCGAGAAGAGTGAGTGATGTCTTATCGTCTGAGATGACGTGCAAGATACTGACATAAATCATAGTTGAATTCGCGACGGTGGGGCAGACGAAGGATGGCAAGATCTACCATAGACTTTGGAGCGCAGATGAGATCACGGCCCTGCTTAAGGAGCATGACCTGGCTAAGGACGAGAGCGCAGAGGATAAGTGAGGGTCGGATCCTGTCTGGTTAAGGAGTCGAGGCGGGGAATGGATCAGAGCAGAGGGAGCCATCTGTACCAATACGAATCATTCTAATGACCGCCTCTAGAGTCTGTGAAGGATGTGCTTCCACCCGTTGTCCTTATTCCAAGCAGCGTTCTGTGGCATTCGCCCTTATGAAGTAAGAAATACATACATGTACGTATTGTGTCGGGACGCTTGGAGCTGCTGGAAAGCGCTCTTCACTGCGACAAAGTCTTGCTACATGGGTAGTACGCAAGATTCTCAAGGGTTGCAGCCTGCGATTAAGTACTCTGAAGTTGACCTGGCAGTCTAATAGGCGCGGGGCGATGAAACATCGATTCAATTGGCTCTGTTTGCCGACAGCTGCGGTGTAGCCACACCTGCTGGGACAATTCCAGGGGACAAAATGCGGGCGGAACTACCCCTAGAACCTCCAGGCGCGGCTGGAACCATTTTTTTATTATTGGCACTCGCAACCACATGACAGACAGACAGACACGACACGACACGACGACAGAGCTTCAATACAGATAAACCGTACCCTCCTGGTCTACTTCCTTCCTTCATACGCAACTACTAGTCTACATCGTGAAGTCCTCTCTCCACGGTCGCCTTTTTGTGTCTACTTTCCCATCCTAACCACCCTCCACTCATTTTTATAAAGCCGTCCTCTCAATCAGTCGTTATGCTTCAGGTACCAATCCGAGGCAGTGCGAACGGTACTGGCAAGGGCACTAAGGCCGTTATCTTGGTATGTCCCTGTATACAGTAATAAACCCCACTCTAGGCCATAGCATCTTGTTATGACGGAAGTGGAATGTTGTAGAGCTGACCGCATTCGCAATTCTTTTAGGTCGGTGGCCCTTCGCGAGGAACCAGATTCCGACCTCTGTCGCTCGACGTTCCCAAGGTTAGTAGATTCCCCATTGGCCGCCCACGCGGCTGAACCACCAGCTCCATGTCGCGAACCAGTATTTTTTGACATGTTGCGCGGTGTACTAGCCACTCTTCGATGTCGCCGGCCACCCCATCATTTGGCATTGCTTGACCGCCATTGCCAAAGTGCCCTCTATCCAAGAGGTGTGCATGATCGGCTACTACGACGAAGTCGTCTTCAAGGACTTCATCAAGGAGGCCGCCTCCGAATTCCCCAACCTCCCCATCAAGTATCTGCGAGAATACCAGGCCCTGGGCACCGCCGGAGGTCTGTATCACTTCCGCGATGCCATCCTCAAGGGCCGCCCCGAGCGCATCTTCGTCCTGAACTCGGACGTCTGCTGCTCCTTCCCGCTCAACGAGATGGCGAAACTCTTCGACGACAAGGACGCCGAAGCCGTCATCCTGGGCACGCGGGTGGCAGAGGACGCGGCCACCAACTTCGGCTGCATCGTGTCCGACTCCCACTCGCGCCGCGTGCTGCACTACGTCGAGAAGCCCGAGAGTCACATCTCCAACTTGATCAACTGCGGCGTCTATCTGTTCAGCGCCGAGGCCATCTTCCCTAGCATCAAGACCGCCATCAAGCGCCGGACCGAGCGGCCCCGCCTCCTATCCTACCCCTCCTCCGAGAACCTCGAGTCCAGCTTCATGGCCGACGCCGACGAGGACGAGGAGCGCAAGGAGGTCATCCGCCTCGAGCAGGACATTCTCAGCGACATGGCCGATAGCAAGCAGTTCTTCGTATACGAGACCAAGGACTTCTGGCGTCAGATCAAGACCGCCGGCTCCGCCGTTCCCGCCAACGCGCTGTACCTGCAGAAGGCCATGCAGACTGGATCTACGGAGCTCGCCAAGCCCTCGCTAAATCTGATACCACCCGTCTTCATCCACCCCTCGGCCCACGTCGACCCCACGGCGAAGCTGGGCCCCAACGTCTCGGTCGGCCCGAGAGCTCACATCGGCCCCGGTGCCCGAGTGAAGGAATCCATCGTCCTCGAGGACGCTGAGATTAGGCACGATGCCTGCGTGCTCTATTCTATTGTTGGCTGGAACAGCAGGGTTGGTGCCTGGGCACGTGTTGAGGGCACGCCGACGCCCGTTACGAGCCATACTACGAGTATTGTCAAGAACGGCGTCAAGGTGCAGAGCATTACCATCCTGGGTAAGGAATGCGCCGTCGGAGACGAGGTTCGCGTGCAGAACTGCGTCTGCTTGCCGTTCAAGGAGTTGAAGAGAGTACGTTAGCCCTCCCTCCCTGTCCGTTACAATGCATGCTAATTATTATTTTTCCAGGATGTCGCTAATGAAGTCATCATGTGAGAGGTCCTCGTATGGAAAGGAGATGGATCATGTTCACGCAGCGTGTTGAGCCGTCATTTGCGTTGCAACTGCTTTAGGTCTAGGCAGCTAAACGAATACGAACTAATATGAACGATCCTCTTAGGTAGAAAAAATGAGATTCTCAAAAGGTTATCTAGGCGAATTCAGACTCTACTCGCACAGAAAGATCATGGCTACGCTCTTGAGTTGAAGGTGGTTATCCTTCATGGCATCTTATCTATCCGAAATAGGGCTGACTATCACCTATATTATGGACGTCTCGATATGTCCATGCATGCAAAATGCAAACGTTATCCCGTAAGGAATATAGGACATGATGTACATGATGCTTCAGGAACAAGATACGCACGGAAAGCGGGACACATCAAAGATGGAGACGTCACCCCCCTCCCTCCCCCACCCCCCAAAAAAAATTTATTATTCCTCAGCTACCTTAGCTGCTTAGTGTGATGCAGGTAGGCATGCTCCCTCCCACCCCCTATTTTTCAGGGAAATAAACAGGTGAGCAGTGCTCGACGGACAAGCAGGCAAGAGAGCAAGGAAATAAAATTAAGCGATCTATCATCAACTGCTCTCCATACGACTCGGCAAGGTCCCAAAAAATCGTGGAACGAACGTCTCGCGTCATTCTACCTTCCCCCTCCTCCCCATAGATCCGCTACACCAATGAGTTACTTACGTATCCAGCATCACCTCCTCCCTTCGGTTAAAACACCGGCCATAGGAGATCCGGAGAAAACGGGCTTAAGAAATACCCCCGTCTCATCCAGCCTCGTCGACGATGCGGGAGAAGTTGTACCACTATCCTCCGGGACCGTCTTGGCGTCTCTGACACCGCACGCCGCCTCATCGGTCGCGGATGAGGAAGAGTCGCTCGCGATCGGCGTGGTCTTAGGGGGAATGCGGTTATCGGCGAGAGTGAGAGCGGCAGTGGTGACGGGGTCCGTCGTGGCAAACTGGTGCGAAGTCGAAGCGCCTTCTCGGAGGGGCACTGTGCTGGTGCCGGCGCTAGTAGTGCTCTCCGCCGGCGGCGTCTCGACGTCTCTGATGCCGCACGTCTTGATTTCCACGGGCTCCGAGTCGTCATTATTTCTCGTCACCGCCGGCGACGTCGGAGGTGTGTGGCGGCTGGGAATGGGAGTGGGAGTAGCACTATCAGTCGTGACGGGGACAGCGATCAGCATCCTGCGTGAGGTGCTGGTGCTGGTGCTGGTGCTACTGCTGGTGGTCGTGCTGTCGCCAGGCGGCGTCTCGACGTCCTTCACCTCGCAGGTCGTCGTCGGCTTGAGGTTGTAACCTGAGAACGGCGGCGTCGTGGTGCCGAGACCGCTGCCGCTACTGCTGCCTTGCGGCGACGGCATTTCAACGCCCTCTACGACGCACCGATCAGTCTCTGGCTCCCGGTCGACGGGCCGGGTCGTGGTCATGGTATTGGAATCATCCGTCAAAACGGAAGTCGTCTGCACGGCGCACATTCCCGACCATGTGCTCGAGCCGGCGCAGTACCAGTCCCGAGTCCGCGGCGGCCAGACGCCGCCCGTACTGGCGAGGACAATGGTGGTGGAGATGCAGGTCGCGGCCGCGACGTCGCTGGCTGAAACACGTCTTAGACTCCTGGAGTCGCGGTGTGCTTTCTAGGTTGACTAAGGCAGGAATAGGTGTCGGTAACTTACTCAACTGGCCTGCGTTGAGGGCCGTGCCCTATTGGACGCCCGGAAAGGCCCGGAATAGAGCCCCTGAGGCGACGGCGGAGCCGGACAGGGTTGTTCTAACTTTTCTTTTGACCTGGTGCAAGTGAATTCTGACTACAAGAAATTTAAGTGTGATATTCGAACCAGCAGCTGTCTAGGAGTATACTGAATAGCTCGTGGCTATGGCGTTCGAAGATCTATATTTGGGGTCTGAAACTGTGGGGGCATAAACACGGAGATTCTGGTACTTATAGACTTCCGTGGCTTATGTAGTATTCACTCGCGACCACTTGATGAGTGTTGAAAATGATTCGCTCGAGGGCGGTTGCACATGACGGTTAGCGACCGGTCATTACCAGATTCACGTCTTGTTACGTATGTTCGGGCGAGCATTCTCGAGGCAACCAAAGAGTCTAAACGACACCAGGACCCCAGTTGAGCGTTGCGAGTACAAGACTGTTCCAAGATATTCCTGGTCATCTGATTTCAGTCTCCCTAGAACGGGTGGAAGTCGGGGCGTAATATAGCGATCTCATACAGCGTAATGTCTGTATTTGACTTGTTATGTTCAACTAGGGCGTTTTCAGACTGGCTGAGAAGATTATAGAAGACCCAGCGGTAAAATCCGCGACTGCTAGGAGCCAATCGAGATACTGCAATACGAGGACGGTTTCAACATATATGTTTAGACTCAACCGACGAGACCCTCCAAAACAGTATGACTCCTCCATCTGATGTCTTTAGCGTCAACACTGTGTCATAAGTGTGATTCGTTAGGGAGGATCTGTACCGGTATCTACTGTCTGTATTACACTTACTTAATGCCACTGGAGATAAGCAGTTTAATGCTGGACTGAATCTGAATTACGAATGTGTAGCCGAGGCCCTTTGCTGTTAGAATCACTTGTCCCATTTCATACTATGACATCACTGGTGGTCAAGGGGTTGCCAGAGCGGTGCGGTGGTATTACCGATGGATCTTCTTATGTGATTTGATGATATAATAAAACTGATAACAGAGGTCAGGGTCTACTCGATGTCTTCAATCCGCAGAGCCGATTGCACTTAGGGGCTGTCTACGTGTCAGAAGCCGGCTCGGCAGGCTGGCCCCCAGTAGCAGCAGTCAGGAGCGTAACAGTGTCTAGCATTGAAAGAATATACGAATTACATGATTGACGGGGTAAACCACGTCCGGCGTCTAGATTTAAGAGAGTCACGACCGTCGATCCCCAGGGGCATTGAACAATCGAGCGTAAAACGCCACTATATGCGTACAATGCGCAAGACCACCGTACCGCCGGAAGCTCTATCACCTGTAGGTGAAGATAGTTCTCTCCGCTTCGGACGTGGCCGGTGGCTGTCTAACACTGTTCGCACGTCTCGGACTCGGATTTGCCGGTAGGCCCACGGGCGGCGCAACGGAAGGCTGGGACGACTGCCTCCACGGGCGCGGCTCTCTCCACGTAGGCGGGTCTTCCTGCCACGGCGGGACGGGGAGCCACTGGCCGTTTGGCTCGGGACTCGGGGGTCGGACCTGCCACTCGGGCCGCAGGTGGACGGGCTCTATGACTGACGGCGCCGCGCCCTGCATGGCCATCGGCTGGTCCGCGCTTGATTCCTCGGGGTCTTCTCGTAGGCGCCTGGCCTTCCGCCTCCGGCGCGTGAAGGACACGAGGCCTACTATAGCCAGCACAGCAACGATGCAGAATAATATGATGCCGGCTGTCGCTGCTTGACTGAGTTCTGGCCTCGGGTCTATGGACGCTAGACCCGTAGGATCACCCTCGACTTCGGCTCCGCTGGTCACGGGTGGGCTTGAGGGAAGGCCTGCACCGGAGCCTTCTTCAATCGCTTCTTCGCCGTCTTCTTCGACTGAACTGACTGAACTGACTCCGTCGACATCCGTAGTGGCGCTGCTGATCGAGGACACATCGTCATCTTCCTCACCGTCCTCTGCCTTCCCTTCCTCTTCACCCACTGACTCTTCCTCCTCTGCCGACCATGGTACTGGAGCCTGCCTGGCTGTCTTGGTCTCAACACCACTCCGCCGCAGGAAGTTGTTGAGTACCTCCTCCGGTATTGCCACCTCTTCTGCAGTGGTGCCTTGGATCCAGGCTGCGGTGCTGATGAGGGCTGCGATGCGCACAGCGCTGATGGTGCGCCGGAACCTCCGATCCATCTCGACTTCAAAGAACGGAAAGAATGTAACTAACTAATCGGGCGTGCGAGTGTCCAACCGGGGACAAGTACGTCTGTCGTTGCTGCGATCGACTACCCAGGGACGGAACGCCAGGTTCAGTAGTAGAGCATTGAAGGGCAGTGGCGAAAGAAGAGAAGAGGCAAGAGAAGACCGGTTCGACTTGAGCCGGATATTGGTAGTTCTAATAGAGGGTAAAACGACGCCAGACTGAACGAGGAAGGGGGTCGTGTGGTCCCAGATGGTTTGGATCTCCCATTTGCCGAAACCAGATCGGCACGTATGCAAGCAGCGGCCCTGTCGCAAGTAACCGCAAGTACAACCTAAATTGGTAAACCGTTACCCGCTTCAATGAGCAACGATAAAGGTTTGCATACGTAACAGGCTCGGGTTTTGACTTGGCAGCTCCTGAATGAAACCCTTTGTTGAATGCCAAGAGTCTCAAGCCTTCTTGGCAACCTGAGCCCCCCAGAGATCTTAGCCTCCTTGGCGTTTAAGTTTATTACCTTGACCCCTTTTTTCCCTATCATGAGGCGGTCTTCTTGGTTGGGTGGGTATATGAAGCCTGTCGAAACATCATTACCCACGAGGTCCTTATTCCTAGGGAGGGGATCACTTCATCCAGAACACTGGTTGTAGTGCAGGGCATGGTTCTTGATTCTATGGGTAACTTTGATCGCAGGAGGGACTACTGCGATTGGGGAGGACTCCCCTTAGTGAGGAGGGTTCCACAGTCACGGTTGATATAATTATAGAATGTATCGCCAGACTAGTTGGCGCCAGCTTCCAATTATCTCCACACTCTAAGATCTGAAACATCAGGGCCGATACTAGTACCACTTATACTCTCTCCGCGTCCTCCTTTTCCGCCCTCTGCCAGTGCTTGGGGTAGTTTCTTGCCATCCTCCAAGCCTCCGCTGTGGACTCAACTGCACCGATGTGCCCTTCCCTCCATCCACCAACCACGTCCTCTCGCCAACTACTGCTCCCGCCAAAAGCCCAAGAAACAACCTCCTCGGCCCTGGCACCGCTTGGAGCCTCCAAGAGTCCCAAGGCAATATCCACCATGTCAGGTCTATCATCCACAGAGTAGAACACACATGCCGAACATCGGCTGCAGAAATACCGTTGTACATCGGGGGAGCTGCAATAGAACGTAAGTGTACCGAACCGGGGGTCGCGACCCTCCCCCATTGACACAGCCTCTCTGAGCTCGAGGGTTGTCGCCGGGAAGTCGCGCTGCTGCGATCCCGACGCTGGAGGAAACGCGATATGTCGCAGTAGAGAGAATGTCCAGTGGAAGATATCCACGCCGGATTGCAAGCGACAGGAATCGCAAACATCAAAGCTCGCCAGGTTCTTGTGCGTAGTTGGGTCAATGAACCACGGTAGTTCCGACCGTGGTTTGCCCTGCAAGTCTCGGCCTGGGAGTCGGAGAACGAGGTCCACCCCCTTGCAGCGACAGCGGATCGGGATCTCCTCCACCTCGGACTTGAAAGTAGGGGCAGGTAAAGAGGCGATCGGTGGCCAGTCGCCATGGATCTCTTGACTCTCCTCCGCCCGCCCTACCCACCGCCTAGCTGGCATGCCGCTCTGGTTCGGATTGCGCAGCCAGGGGGAAGCGCCGCCGTCTAGCGTGTCGCCCACATACATGTGGTGGCCGAACTCCACAAGATTCGGGACGTCGACGTTCATCAAGACGCCGGTAAAGACCCCGTACTCGTCGAATTCGTCCTCATTTTCCGGCCTCATCTGGAAAAACATGGGGCTGCTGCAAGTGCCGCAGAACAGAAGCGTTATGGCCTTCCACAAGGTGTATCTCTTGAGCGATGACTTTTCAATCTTGTCTCTGTCGCCCGGCCATGGCGCGGCAACGCTGTACAACGCGCCGGTGACGTGCCGGCAGGAGCTGCACTGGCAGCATCTCGCTTTGAGGGGTAAGGACGATCCAGCCACCTCGGTGGTGAATGTGTGCACCTTGCAGAGGCATTGCGCTGTGAGAGTGATGGAGTAGTTCATTTCTGTGCATGAATGATTGCTGTCCTCGGACCATAAGTTGCCTGCTGCTAGCATGTTCCAACGCTCAATGTCGAGCCCCCTTCTAATATTTATATTCACGTACGACATAAGTTATGTCACGTATTGTGTGCAGATGTAAGAGGAAGGGCGCGCCAAGGGGATGCCCAGTCGATTGATTGGTTCATTGTTCATCTAGCATTAGGTCCCTAGCTTAGCATAATAGGAAACGATCTCCGTTCATGACTCCCCTTCAACTGGACTCCGGAATTTCCTTGAAGGTATTGGAGCCCATCAATAAATGTAGTGTTTCCTAACTGCTGTCACCAAAGGTGTCCGAATATGACGGCATCTCCTCTACATCTTCTTTTCACAACGATGCCCAGAGTTTAACCTCAGACTCCTTGCGATTCCGTGAGTCAACAACATGTGCACAGTCTCACTAGCTAGGCAGCAATCCGCTTTGGGTGCCTTCTCCAATTTTATCTCCCTTTACTAGGACGAGAAGACCAAGCATCCGATGGACATCCCCTTTCAAAACGCAGTATGAACATCATGCCTACCTCCGAGGAACAATGTCCCCACCTGGATCTGCAGCTGGAGCCATCGCCGTATGCTGCCGAAGCTGGCTTCGAATGGCAGCCGCTGTGCCGGAGGCTGGCAGCGACGACGAAGTCGGGTCGACGCGCGCCCTCTGCTGGAAGCCGCCGGAAGGCGGAAAATGACATTCCAGCTCAGAGTGCTATCGGTGAACCAGCGCTCTCGTACCCTGCTCCGCTAGTTCTGCCCAACGATGACCTTGCCTGCGACCCTAAGTGTCCTCCGCAAAGCTTCAGATCGTGGTTATATGAAAAGGCACGAAATAAGCCAAAAGAGGACCGTAGGACGTTATATGTCGCTGCGGTCCCCGAAATAACGTCTAGCATGGCGTTCATGAGAGATTGGTTGCAGCCGGACACCGCTTCCGGAAGAAGCTCCGGCGG
Source organism: Monosporascus ibericus (assembly GCA_004154915.1). NCBI lineage: Eukaryota > Fungi > Ascomycota > Sordariomycetes > Xylariales > Monosporascus > Monosporascus ibericus. The sequence continues at coordinate 35,789 of QJNU01000621.1, forward strand.
CGGATTGAAGCAGAAGCCACCCGGAAACAAAACGCTGCCGTCGCCTAGCTATGAGGACATAGTTAGTTACCTAAGTACTTTCTACCGCGGTCTGCCACTGAAGCCGTTCCCGCAACGCTTGCGCTTTGTCCCCTGGGAGGAGACGAGGATGAAGAAGCCTAATATACACTCCACATATGTCGGCCTCGCTACTCGAGACAGTTGCACGCGTATCCGTGTCCGATCACCGCCTGACGGGGTCTTCAAAGGCCAACTCAATCTCGGCGACATCCTCGACGCCGCCATCGAGATGCTCCCCGGAGATGCCTATTCTCTGTTGTTGTTACTCGACCATGACATGTACGAAGACGAAGACGATGACTTCTGTTGCGGCCGGGCGTATGGAGGCAGTCGTGTTGCAGTAGTATCGTCTTCACGGTATCATCCTATCCTCGACGAGCAAGTCGGCATCGAATACTCGCACATGTGGCCGGCATCTCATTGCAAATCCTACATCAACGGGCTCTGCACGGTAGACAAGCCCAAGGAACAGAGCGGGGACCCCTGGGCTACCAGTTTTATCCCATTGCGGGCAGCGATCGATGCTGCGAAGGATATCATTGTCCCGACCTCACAGGAAGGACTACGCGCCCTTTGGTTCTCTCGACTGGCCCGGACAGCTTCTCACGAACTCGGCCATTGTTTTGGGATGGAGCATTGCGTCTACTATGCCTGCAATATGCAAAGCACAGCGGGTATGGCCGAAGACGTTAGGCAGCCCCCTTACCTCTGTCCAATTTGTTTAAGCAAGTTCTCATATGCCGTGGCATGTGAGCTCCAGGGTCATGACGATACGGGAAGGCAATTATATATTCAGGAGAGGTATGGAGCCATTATAACGTTCTGTGACGGATGGAAAGGCAACGGCCTGTTCACTGGATATGGTGCTTGGGCGCGCGCACGGCTAGATCTCCTCCAGCAAACATGATATAATTACCCGACTTCTTGTATCAACTGGAGGAAAACAAACGGGCAAATCTGCCACCGGAAACAGGGGTCGTAAGAAGCGAATCACACTGCAACCGTGGCCTTGGAATTCCAGGATATTTTGGTTGAAAAGAGGCTGCGGCTAAGGCGCCATGAGGAAAAAGTTAACGGCCATTGGGAGGGTTGTTTGTTAGTCAATGTTTGGGCAACTTGAATTGACAAAAGACCCATATGTAACAGTTAAGGCCTCCTAAGCGTGCCACTAGTACTCAGTCCCATCTTCTCTGTCTCTTTCTTTCACGGTAAATGGGAAGAGGACGCCGTAGTACGGCTATACCACCGTTGTTGTATAAGCATCAAGGTAATTTGAAGCATGATACCTATATCACTATGAGCCAACTTGGCCAAGACATTCGTGACGAAGCTTGACATTTATTTCCAGAGTACATATTCTTTATCAGGAGACTTTATGCTGTATTACTCTGAAAGATTTGGCTCGATCAACCCCTTTGAAAGAGGAGAAAACTGGTGACCTATTGTGAATCATTCCTAGACGACCATGACCAACTGCCCGTACGTCCTCGGTACGGTCTTGCACATACCACGCCCTCCGACGTAAACGCCATGGATGTTTTGTCATGAATTAAATTTTATCAGGGGCTAGAGTATGTCATATGAGTGTCGGCCTTCATGGATGGGTGAGCTGACCTTGTAATTGATGTCATGGGCTCTAGCACGACGTGCCTCCATCTTTGTCTGACTGACCCTGTTTGTTCATGCTTCGGAGTACCCCGAAGAAGAGCGCCCAGATCAATGCCACAAGGATGATGACGCCGAATATCGTGGCCATGGTGATTCCAGCCTCCATGTTGAGGGTTCCGGGGGATCTGGTTACGAGATGCTCGTGTGTGTATGGATTTCTGGATCGGAGGCGGACCGCAGGAGTGACTGGGCTAGCTTGGCTATCTATGGTGAACCCGTCGGTGTCAGTATGAAGCCTGGGAATCGTGAAACGATACAAATCTCAGGTCTTGGCAGAGTCGTTTCTGTCGATCGAGTGATGAGACAATGTGAATATCTGAGTTACTCCAATGATAGATGGTTTTCTGGTGACCAGATTGTCTGTGCTAGAGCGGGATGCGCATGTGGACGTTCTGGGGAGCTGATGTTCAGGTTCAAGGCTGCAAGGTGAGCAGCTTGACGAGGTCAAAAGCGGAGCCAGGCAAAGATTCCGATGTTTAGACGCATATTTGCGTATATTTCGAGCTAATAAACATGTTGCTTCCGTAGACATGTCGTGTCTCGTTTACCGCCTGGTCTGGAACAAGTGCCGTCTGGTAAGGGGGGGATTTTAGAGAACTTCAATTGATGCCATCCTGTTGTATGATGATGCAAACAAGTGAAGCAGGTCGTATGGTTCTTCTTTCTTATGCAGACCGCATTAATGAAAGAGAATCCTTGCACGAACGATACTTTTCTATACAATGTTGTGAAAGGCAAGATACCAATTGCCTGGGCAGCAGGGCAGCACAACAGTCAAGGCAGGCACATCCACATCATGCTTAGGAGCATAGTCTGAAAGAAGTCGTAACAATTCCAGTTTATCTGTAGCTGCGCATGCGGTATTCCCATTACACCCTAGTGGTAACAATCTGCCTTCCAGTTAGTCCTTGAATATCGACAATGCTTTCCCTGTTTTAAGGACCGCTCTCATAAAAAATGCGGCTTCGCTATTGAGTTCCTCCTCGTTGTCTTTCTTGCCGCGCGTTTGGATCTTAGCTCGTCTCTTGCCACTTTAGTTTGGGATTTTAGAAGCACGAATCCCTTCTCTACCCTCTCCCCGATCATGAAAGCTGGCCATATAAAGCTCTTGACGTCTGATAGTTCAATGGCAGGTAGTTCGTGACCATTGGGTGCGCCATTAGTACCAGAGGGTTTTCCACTGGATTCTGGGGACTTGTCTGTGGGAAGCCCGGATGGCAATGGCACGGGTAGCCAGAACTCGTCAGTAAATTGCTCGGCGCCGTCTTCTATGCTCTCAGATAGGGGCATGAAAGGGTCAACCTTCATTTTTAGCCGTCGTATCTTCTGCCAGCATTCGTCTGCGACCTTACAGGCCCTCTCGACACTGTCCCGGAATGCCGCCTTTTTCTGGTCCTCTAGTAGGCGACCAATGCCTGTGCAAACAGCGCTGACGATCTCGATGGTGCGCTGCTTCCTGATGGATGTCTGTTCATCGGGTAGCACGTCAAGGAGCACGCTTCGCAGGTAAGTTTCCCTGGGAGCGTCGGCAGCGGCTAAGCTGGACAGCAGGCCTGAAAGCTCGCCTGTGTCGGACTGCTGGTAGACCGGCACAAAAATGAGCCGAACGAATCTGGACCCCAGTGCGGCTATACATGCGGCAATTCGCATCTGTTTTGCCTCTGAACTGTTTGAAGCAGGCAGCGGCAGCCACCGGATTTGTTCCTGGATATCCTTCCAGAGGTTGTCATCACCCAGGATATCCTTGTGCAGGCTCTGGCTAAAGAAGGTCTCTGCAAGGTTTTGGACAGTTGTAAAAACTCTTCCAAGCTCTTTGGAGCTGTGATATGGGAGTCAGCAATATGCAGTCCGCCCACAAGAGTTGCGGCTGCGTAAAGACTCACATGACTTCGTCCGAAGCGGTGGTCATCGCACATGAGTATTGTGACAGAGCTTTCAACTTCTCCGACATAGTTGTCATCTCAGCCTTCTTCCCCTCGAGCTCCGTACTGACCTTGCTGAGGAGAGAAGACTTTTCGTTCTGTTGGTTGTCCTTCTTCTTGACTATCTCCTTAAGATTGTTAATTGAATTTGCGGACACCTTGAGCTTCTCTTGCAACTCCGAGACCGCTTTCGCGTTTTCTTGCAGCCTTTTCTCCTTCTCTGCCACCTTTGCCTTCTCGGCATCTCGCTCACCTGTGAGAGTCTTCTTTACATTCTCCAGCTTCGCCAACTGAGCTGACGTGCCCTTAAGTGTCTCAGTCTCAGAGTCGAGGCTCTGCTGCAATCGGCCCACAGTGCGCGTCAGCACCTTGATCTCCTGGCTCTGCGTCTCGATCTGTTGTTTCAGAGAGTCATTCTCCCCGTGGACTTGTCGAATTGCCTTATACGAAGGCTCAGATGTGAGCGCATCCATGAGCCCGAATAGGGTCTTCAAATTCTGTGAATAATCCACTTGCGGTGCCATCTTTGTAGGACTGGCTTCAAATGATTGCTGCTGCATACATGCAAGTCGCGATGCAAATGCGGTAGGAGTGCGCGATGCATTCCAGAGATCTCTCGAGGCTACCGCTTGAGTCCCGTATATATAGCGCTATACCCGTGGTAACCATCCCACTAAACTCACACTTGGCTCACATGACAACAGCGAGAGCCTGATAACTGATGGGTGGTGGGCCTCCCACAGGTGTGACCATGCAAGCAACCACCTACTGTATTCCCAACTCCAACTTTTTCACAACAGGAGAAGGACAAAGTAGCCCTCCGACATGCATAACTACTCTAACCAAGTCCCGTCGGATCTATCTCCAGCTAGGTAACATTCTTGACAGCTGGATGCAAAATCGAAAGATTAAAAACAATAACAGATCCGATCAACCAGCATTCCCTTCGGCTGAGGCTCGGGAGATGTGAACGCCGTGATGGGCGATGAATGAACGGCGGTATTAATTCATTGTTACGGCCGATCGGCTGTTCACTGCGCCTCCCGTTCGAATTGGAGCGCTATCCGTCCCCAAGATATGCAGGCTGTGCCTATATGCGGTTGGCTGCCACGCTGCCGCACCAGCCTTCCCCTATTGGCTTGTCACCTCAAGTTGTCACTTCTATCAGTAAACCTAGGGTGCGCTTTCTGTGCTTCGCCGCCCTGCTTCGAATAACTGGCTGTGGTGTCTCCCCGGGGAGGAAGTGAAAGTGGCATGCATATTGCAATGGTGGCAAACTCTCACTGCCAACTCACCCCCATGTCCGAAATTCCCTGCTTCTCATGCAAGTTAACATACAGTCATTCTTCATTCTATTTGATCCGGCCTCTCTGTCACATGGACTTACTCCTTCCGATTTCTTTCTAGACACCGAGGAGACTTGCATCGCCTGTATAATTCCAGGTCCGCATGGTTGCCCTCTCTGTCGCAGGCTAATAATACTTGGAAATCCCTCTCTAAGTGGCATCAACTTCAGGAATTGCCGGGCCCGTAGACACCTAGGATGTGGGCAAAATTAGGCCGCGGCAATACATGGAATGAGTTCATATGCTTTCTAATTTACAGAAGAAATAATACTCAGCCTCGTCTGCGTACTCGGTGGATATTGCATGCCAAATTGACAACCTTAAAGGGGACCTGTCGGTTTTGGGACAAATATTGGAGGCGTTAAAACAGTTGCTCGGCTCGGGACTGGTGTAGGTTGCCGTGGTATGTTGTGCGCAGCCTCAGGCGCGCGTTGTCAACCAGGCCCTGTAGATCCATTAAGCTCGTCGTTTTGCCCAGGCCTTAGTTTTCTTGCCACTTCCAGTGTAAGGCTAGTCTGTTCAAATACCCTTCCAGCAGTTCCTCAAGCATGTGATTCTTCTCTTTTCGACCGAGAGCTGCTCAGCTTGTTAGCGGACATTCAGAGATAAGATGGTTAACCGGTGTTCCCTTGAGATACATACCCGTACGTCGCCTGCCTCTCACACAAATCTCGGATGGACGGCCCATCCTCCAAGTTCATGTTCGTATAAAGGCCCAGAAGCCCCTTATTGACGATGCTGTCTTTGCTAGTATTGGATGAGCCACTGTCACTGTTCCCATCCTCGTCTTTGCTGTCCTCGCTTTTCATATACTAGTCTTCGATGTACTCGTCTTTGGTGATGGTATCGTTATACCGTGCGTTGTTTCGTCAGCCGCGGTTCGTCATGCCCTTTCAGCACTCTCGTAACCTGCGTAGCTCAGCGACGGATTTGACAGCGTATGGAACAATCCCAAATCCCAGCTGTTACAGTATTGACGCTGAGGATTCATCCACGTATGTTATTCCTCGCTCCACCGTGTATCTTTTATTGTTCCCTGATCTCTGCCCCACTGGTCACCACCAAGCTGGGCTGTACTGCCACCTCTGTAACCGCGTTGTTTGTTTGCTCCACCGCGACCAGCTCTACCGTCGCTTGTCACGACCGCTCTCGCCATCACCACATCCCCCGAATCGTCCAAGTCACTGTCGCCATCGTCTAAATCGCTGCCACTTTCGCTACGTCTCGCCTATCCCGATTTTCTAACTTTTGGATAACCACAGGAGTAGGCTTGGAAAGTCTGTAATCGGTCGTTCCCGCACCTCTTCAACCATTTCATATTGGCGTACTGATCTCTTTTGATTCGTGAATGAAGCTGGAAATTCCGATTAAGGCATCGATTTGTGGTAAAGGGTGTCGTAACTGGCAGTCTAACCCTTTGTACACCTCCATATCTTCAAGAAAATGATTATTTGTTGACAAACTTCCTTATTATACACGCCCCGGTCTCGTCATATCTCTAGTCAATTCCCCGTGGAGTTATTCTTCTGAATTCCTGGATTGTATCTTTGGGTACTGGTAAGCCTGGCTAATATTGGCGTGGCATGCTCTTGGTTCCCTCCTCTTTCGTATTCTCTACCACTCTACCTACGAAGTAGGTTAGGAGTGATCATAAAAGTAGTAGCGCAAGTCTATTTTACATATCTGTTCTGCTACGGCTATGTGAAACCAGTAAGTCCTTTGAAACATTTGTCAAAAATTCGTCTTGTATTGTGTCGCTGCTATCAGTCTTTATCCCCTTCGCCTGAATTAGTTTGACGTCGGAGAATATGTCAGCTTCATGAACCAAGGAATGAGTCTGGTGACTCCTGTTAATCCTGGTTGTCTTGATATCTGTCAGACCCTGAGTGCCGAAAAATGTGAGGCACCACACTATGGAGGTCTTAAATCTCACAATATCCGTAACTTCCATTGTCTCCCTCGAACTCGCATTCAACAATTCGCTGAAAAAAAGCGATGTTGAACCTTGAGCCACCTTAAGGCATAGTCCAGTGTCACGTTCAAGAGTTCCGTTTTACTGTCGAAGCCATTTCTAGGTTGCTCGCCCAAACACCATACAAGTAACGGCTTTAAGCCAGTCAGAGTGGGGATCCTCGATTTCATAATCCTCGGTCAACCTCTTCAAGATACGCCAGTATCTATCATTGTTGCAAAGCTCCATCAACCCCTCGGAGGAGCCATTCCTCCTGCACTTCGCTTATCCTCATCTTTCTTACTGCGCATATAGCCTAACCACGACCTTTGCCCCAACGCTCCGTCTATTCTCTCCCTCACCCTCTCAGCTGCAGCAGGCTTTTGAGATTCGTTAACCAAAGCAAGAGGTGGTACCTGTCAGTAAGATGCGAGCCCTGGTGTAGAAACTCGAACACAAGGGGGTCAAACTCGTTGCCACATATCCTTCAACGCTATGATGGTGGATGGGATCGTTGAGAGAATTTCGGCAGATTTTTCCAAATTCTTTTTTTTCTTCCCTTTTATTTATATTTATATTTATATTTATATTTATATTTATTTTTATTTTTAATTTTAATTTTATTTTTATTTTTATTTTTATTTTTATTTTTATTTTTATTTTTATTTTTATTTTTATTTTTATTTTTATTTTTATTTTTATTTTTATTTTTATTTTTA
>QJNU01000622.1:0-43418 GCA_004154915.1 Monosporascus ibericus
AATAATAATAATAATAATAATAATAATAATAATAATAATAATAATAATAATAATAATAATAATAATAATAATAATAATAATAATAATAATAATAATAATAACGTGTCATACCAGTAAACGAGATGCACTAATAAGCAGCATATTTTTAAGCACTCTTTAATCATAAATTCAAATTGATTAATTACAACATATGAAATTAATTCAAGCGAATGGAATATCTTTCGTTAAATGTATTTATAGCTTTTTTATAAATACGGGTATTATATCTGGGTTCGCCATAAACGTCATACTTTCATTCTTTCGTTTTAACTCTTTTACGACTATTACCTTTAATAATTATTAGCCGCAACTTTTTATTACCCCCTTTTCTTAGGCCAAAAGACTCGTCTTTTTTATATAGTAAATATTTTTCTTTTTCAAAATCATTTATGTTTAATCCTGTAACGTTTACATAAAATATGATTCGTTTCGCGTAATTAAACGTTTTTCTTTCGGAAATAAGCGGCTTTATATAATAGTAATAAGTAACCTTTTATTATAAAATAAACCGATTCGAATACCTTTATTAACAACGTACTTTGATAATTTCTAAAATTTTAATTTAATAAATAGGTTCTTTATTTTATTAACTTATAGGTATTTTTAAGGGATTTCGCAAGCGGAAAAATAAAATTAACTGAAGTAAACGGGAAAACCGTTAATATAAACACAACTAGAGAAATTCTCAAATCGAAAAGAGCGTTATTAAAATCGAGTAAAATAAATGCAGCTTTTAGAAATCCGGATTTAATACTATCGAATACTATGGTAACTTTAAACGTATTATGAAAGCCGCACAAAACGTTTTTACGCTATGAATATAATAATATTATATTAATATTTCGATATAAAGTAAATAAACGCGCTTTAAAACGAAAAAGCGGGATACGTCGAAAAGTTAAACCCGCTGAAAAATGAAAAGGTATACAAAACGTAATAATGCTATTATTTGCGCAACACCTTTCAAGTTTTATCGATTAATAATTTTAGTAGTTGTCGAAAATTAAAAGAAGAACGTTACTTTTTTTTCGTACGCGTTCGAATATATATATCGAAATATTAAATTTATCTTAAATTTAATTCGTTTATTACTTAACTATTATAATTAATACCGACATTCAAGTCGACTTATAATAGGTTATCGTAATATTAAGAATTAAGATAAACTTTTCGCGTTAAATGAATAAATAAGAACGAAACCTAATTTCATAAATTAATAACTTATTTAATTATAACTAATTCCCGATTTCTTTAAAGTCGTTATTTAAATTTTCCGCATTTTTAGTATTTATAATTATTATATCCGTTAGGATAAAAAACTTTATTAAAAATCTCTTTCGTAAAAGCTATAAATATCTTTTTTTATAATACCGTATTTTCCGGTTATAATCCGAATAAAATCGAATTATTTGCGAAATACTTTTAAATCGTTATATAATACTTTTTAAAAATGGATTTTCCGATATAACGCGTTTAAATTCTTTTTTGCCGTTTAGTAAATTTTAACGCATAATTAATCGTAACGCGTTTTATATCGTATTAAGTAAATAATAAATTTGCTATATGTTTAAAGTATTAAAGTCGAAGAGGAAACGTTCGTAAATTTAATTTCAAGAATAGGTCGATAATAAATTTCTTTCCAGTTAACGTTACTTTCTGTAAAAGAAAAGGTAATATCAGTTTAAAGGTATTTACGGTTAAATGTCGCCTTTAAGATAAAATATAAAATGTTATACATAAAATTAAGTATTATATAATTCGGTATCGAGTTTATGTTTTTTAGCTTAAACGGTTAAATATATTTTTGCTTTTTTATGAAACGTTTAATAATATTAATTTTAAAAAATGACGAATTAAAAATAAATAATTAAAATGGCTAAAACAGCATTCGACTTACTGCTATATCCCGCTTGCTGATATGGTACGTTATAATAAACATTATTTTAATTTATAAAATACGATGTACGAAAAATAAAATCCTCTTAAACAGTATACCGTATTATTATTATTATTATTATTATTATTATTATTATAAGGAAGGGTAATGACGTCTCCCAGAAGTGAGCTAGATATATAAGCCGGACACGATTCAGTACTCCGCGATAATAAATTTATATAAAATAATTACGACGCAGTAATTAATTTATATTAATCACATTCGTTTTTGCTAGATGTATTTATAGCTTCCTCATAAGTACGCGTATTATCTCGGCGTTTGCCGGAAATGTTATATTTTCGTTTCTTCGTTTTAACTCTTTTACCACGATTATATTTAACCATTATTAGCTGCATCCTTTATTGCCCCCTTTTTTAGGCTTGGAAAGTTTGTTGCTTTTGTATAATAAGTATTCTTCTTTTTTAAAAACGTTTATTTTTAATTTTTCGACGTTTACTAAAAGTATAGTTCATTTAGCGTAATTAGGTAATTCTCTCTTAAGAAAGAGCAATTTCGTACCAAAGTAATAAATTACTTATTATTAAAAGATTAACGGATTCGGTTAGTTTCGTTAGCGAGTTACTTTGGTAATTTTAATTCTCTTTATATATAATATCTTTATTATATTATCTTCTACTTATTTTTAAAGGTTGTTGGGAGAAGGGAAAAAATAAAACCGGCGGCAGTAAGCGGCAAGGTAATCGGCGTAGGTATAACCTAAGAAATTTCCAATTTGTAAAAGACCTTATTAAGATCCAATAAAATATGTTCAACGTTTATAAATCCGAATTTAATATTATTAGATATTATAATAAATTTAAATACGTCGTAAAAGCCAGCAAGAAAATCTGTTTTGCGATATAAATATAATAACGTTATATTAAACGTTCGATATAAAGCGAATAAACGTGCTTTAAAATGGAAAAGTAAAATAGGTTAAAAGGTTAAAGCGGATAAAAACAATGTACAGGTATATAAAAAGTAATAATGTCGTTATTCGCGTAATACTTTTCCAATTCGGTCGAATAATAATTTTCGTAGCCGTCGAAAATAAAGGAACGGCTTGATTTCTTCGTACTTGGTCGTATATCTTTATTAAAACATTAAATATATTTTCAATTTAATTCGTTCATTATTTAATTATTAGAATTAAAATTAGCGTTCTGGCTAGTTATTAATAAGCATTCGTAATACTAAAATTAAAGTAAGTTTTCCTTATTAATACAATAAATAGCGGTAAAACTTAATTTTACGAATTAATAATTTAGATATTTATAATTTATATCTAAGTATTCTATGAAATGTATTTAAATTGTTACGTTTTTTAATGTTTATAATTATTATACCCGATATTATAAAATGTTTTATTAAAAAATCCGTTTTATCGAATTTATAAAGTTTTTTATGATATCGTATTTTGTAATGATAACTCGAATAAGTTCGAATTATTTCCGAATTACTTTTTAAATTTTAGTATAATACCTTTTAATAATTGACTTTTCGATTTAAATACGTTTTGAACGTTAACTAATGTAGTATAAAATTCGACGCTTAATTAACTCCGATCCGTATTATGTCTTGTTCAGTGAATAATATATTAGTTATATTTTTAACGTGCTAAAGCCGGCTAAAAGACCTTCGCGTATTTAAGTTAAGGATACGGTCGATGATATATATTTTTTCGGTCGGCGTTAATTTTCACATAAGAGGGATAATATCGGTTTAAGAGTAGATACCGTTATACTGCATTTTTAAGGTGAAATATAAGATATTATAAATAAAATTAAGCTTTTTATAATTAAGTTTTGGATTGCTTTTTTTAGCTTAGACGGCTAGGTTTATTTGGATATTTTCGTAAGTGTGACGGCTAAAGGGTTTAACGAACTATTAAATCTAGTCGTACGGTTTATGTTAGCAGTAGTGCTATGGGAAACTGAGCAAAGGGGTGTGCGATAGTCATGTCTGATAATAGCAGATTGTTAAAGGTAATATGGGTAACCAAGTTGTATTACAAGTTGGTGATTTATTTAAACTGTGGTAATAATAAGCGTATATATCTTTATTTTAAATTAAGGAATTTAAGCGGCTTAAACTCTTAAAATCCTTAAGTTTTTAAAGCTTTCGTAACGGCTTAAAAAGTTTAAGGTATTTAGTATATTAAAACCTTTAAGTTAATTATGTAACCTTTTACCTTAAGGCGAGTTTATTTTTAGAGATTCGATTATTTATGTTGTAGCTAAAACCGTTAAGTTATAATACGATTTTTCTCTTTTAAGACCTTTATCCTTAAAGATTAATTATTTATTTGTTAACTTTTATAAGTATCCTTTTTTATATATATCTATTATATCTAGTCGAGTTAAAAAAGGTCGTTTTCCTTAACATATTAACACTTTCGTTCTTTTAAAACGTATTAAACGTTTTAACTTTATTATATTCTTTTGTTTTCGTTACTAAAAAAAAGGTATAAATTATAAAGTTACCCGTAGTTCCGTAAAATACGTACGATACATTCGTTATGGTAATCTTTATGATATTTTCGGGCCTTTAAAAACGAAATATTAAAAGCTTTTTAATAAAAACCCGTTTAAAGCGTAAGGAAAAATAAGTTCGAAGGATATTACAGGTTACCGCTAATAAACCTAATCGTTTGCAGAAATAAAGACGGCTTCTCCGTCGTCGGAGTATCGAGATATTTCGTTATGGCATTAAAGGTGCGGAAGATATGGAGGAGTTTGAACGTTTAAAAAAGGAGTAAGAGCAGTTGGAAGCGGCGGTTGCCGCGGCCACGTTAGGTCAGGCTGTAAACCCGGTCAACTGGTTTGAACATATTAATTGGTCGGCTACTAACTAGGGCGGGTCCGTCGTTATTAGTGAAAGTTCCTTAATAGATATTAGGCGTTTATAAGGTTTTTAGCGAGTTCTTAGGTATTTTCCGAATTTACGTAACTTTTTCATTTAACCAGGTATTAAGTAAGTCCGTTTTCTTTACGTATATCCCAGATCTTTTTTACTTTATATGTTAATATATCTTCTTTTATTTTTTCTTTAAATCTTATATAAATCTTCATAATATTTACTATTAATTCGAATAATGATATATAAAAAATTAAATAAAGTCTAACTTTAAGTAACGTCTCACACGTATGAGCGAATCATACATATGAGCGAATCACTTTTTTAGCCATTCCAATTACCTATCCTTAATCGTCCATTTCTTAACACTAATATTATGGAACGCCTTACAAAAAAAGCAAAAATAAACTTAGCCTTTTAGGTTAAAAAACGAAACCCAAAACTTAGTTATAAAAAGCTTGGTTTTATTTATAAAATTCCATATTTTACCTTAATATACCGTTCTAACGGTAAATACGCCCGAACCAATATTATCCCTTTTTTGCAAAGATTAATACCGACCGAAAAAAAATCGATTATCGACCGAATCCTCGACTTAGATACGCAAACGTTTCTTATCCGGCTTTAGTACGTTAAAGATATGGCCAATATATTACTTACCTAACGCGTCGCGGAACGCGTCGGAGTTAACTCGGCGTCGAACTTTGTTAAATGGTAAAAAAAACTTTAAACGCGTTTAAATCGAAAAATCGATTATTAAAAGGTATTATACGAAAATCTAAAAACATTTCGTAAGTAATTTAAGCTTATTCGGGCTATAATCGTAAAGTACGGTATCGTAAAAAAGGATATTTACAACTTCGACGAAACGGACTTTTTAATGGGGTTTTTTATGGTATCGGGCATAATAATTACAAATATTAAAAAACGTAAAAAACTTAAATAAACGTAATAAGGGAATCGGAAATAAGTTATAATTATATAAGCTGTTAATTCGCAAGGTTAAGCTTTATTACCATTTATTATTTTGGCGGAAAAAACTTATTTTAATTTTTAATATCGCGATAACCTATTATTAACCGATTAAAAGGTCGGTATTAATTATAATGGCTGGATAATAAACGAATTAGGTTTAAAATAGATTTAATATTTTAATAAATATATTCGAATACGTACGAAAGGAATTAAACGTCTCCTTATCCTCGACGGCTACGAAAGCTATTATTTAATGGAATTCGAAAAATATTGCGCGAATAATAGTATTATTACGTTTTATATATCTTCTTATTTTTCTTATCGACTTTAACCTTTCGACGTATCCTGCTTTTTTATTTTAAAGCGCGCTTATTCGTTATATATCGAGAATTTAATACGACGTTATTATACCTATATCGTAAAAGAAGATTTCCTTTTTAATTTTTACGACGCGTTTAAAGTTGCCATAACGTTCGATAACATTAAATCCGGCTTTTAAAAAACTAAACTTATTCCATTCGATTTTAATAATATCTTATCCGATTTGGAAATTCCTTTAATTATACTTATACCGACCGTTTTTTTTTTTTCTTACTTTTGTTAATTTTATTTCTTCGCCCGCGAAAACTCCTAAAAATATCCGTAAAGTAATAAAATAAGGACGTTACTTATAAAGGAGAATTAAAAATTATTAAGGTAGCTTTCCGATAAAAATAATTAAATTGGCTAGTTTTGTAATAAAAGGTTATATGTTATTTTTGCATAAAGCCGCTTTTTTTCGGGAAGAAAACGTTTAATTACGCGAAACGAACCATATTTTAAGCAAACGTTAAAGAACCAAAAATAAACATTTCCAAAAAGGAGGAATATTTATTATACAAAAAGAACAAGCTCTTTTGGCCGAAAAAGAAAGGGGTGGTAAAAAAATGCAGCTAACGGCGGCTAAAGGCAGTCGTCGTAAAAGGGTTAAGACGAAAGAACGGAAATGTGGCGTTTGCGGCAAGCCCGGATATAATGCGCGTACTTATGAAAAAGCTGTAAATACGTTTAGCGAAAAAGAATCTAATTGATTTAAATTAATTTAGTATGTTATAGTTGCGTTATTTGAATTTGTTGCTGCGGAAGGCTAGAAAAGTGATTCGCTTATATGTGTGATTCGCTCATATATGTGAGACGTTATACTTTTTAATTATAATAGGCGTTTTTTATTTTTGCATTATAATAATCTTTTTAAGGTTTATTTTAATATATTTTAAAATAATGATATATTTTAAAAATTTTACTTTTTGCGTATAAAATTAACTCTTTTTATTATTAACTAAAAGGTTAGTGTTTTATAAGGCTTAAAAAATTATATAAACGTATTCCATATATTCCTTTTTATTTTTCGAAGAAATAAGAATGTCGTCGAGGTAACAAATAACGAAAATATCTAAATATTCCTTAAATATATAATTAATTATTCGTTAAAAAGTTATTAATACGTTCGTAAGTTCGAAAGGTATAACGAAATATTTGAAAAGTCCGTATTTCGTTTTAAAAACTGTTTTCTATTTATATTCTAACTTAATATAAATCTAATTATATTTTTTTTAAAATTTAAGTTCGTAAATTAATTTGTTTTATAAAAACGATTTCTTATTTTGTTAATTAGGGGTAACGGTATTTTATTTTTAATCGATAACTAAACGTAATTTTCCGTTTTTCCTTAATATAAAAAATATGGGATATCCGGCTAATAAATTAGAACGTCGTATATGGCCTTTTCGAAGCTTATTTTCGAAATATTCGCGTAATGCTTATAATTTTATTTCGTTAAGGTTATAAATTAAATAAAATCTAATCGATATTTTTTCCTTGAGAATTATTTCGTAATTTTATTCGTTATATTCTGGTAATTTTATCTTAAATTCTTTTCGAAATAATCGTTTATATTTATGATATTATGAAAGTATATTAACCATAGTTTCTGGCTTTAGGGGCTGGTGTTATAAATATTTATTTATTCTTTATGACTTTATTTTAATAATAACGATAATACGTTATATCCTTTTATAATATTTTTATTTCTTTTTATATCTTGTTCTTATAAATAATAAAGTTTTTATCGTATTTTTATATTTATATTTATCGTTATTTTCGATCGAATATTAAGATCTTTTTATATTTTGTTTCTTTTTATCGAATAAATATAAAATAAACTTTATTTAATTAATTATTTAATCGATTAAAAAGTTATATTAGTATAGCCATGGTTTTCTAAGAATTATATCGTAATTTCTTTTCGGAACGATATCGAAATCTGCTATCTGGTTTCGTCCGTTAACGAAAATTTCGAAGTAATTAATCTTGCAGCTAATCTTTCCGTTATCGTAGGCGAATACTTAACCTTTTGCTTTCTCGGCGATATAGGATTCCACCTTTTCCTTCCATTATAATTGCCTCCTATTGCTCCGTAATCTATAAATGCGGTAAACTAATGTATTCTAATTCGTACTTGTAAGGTGATAAGGTCGTTTTTGGCTTTTATCGTTACGTTTAAAGCCCTTTTAAAAAGTTCCTGCTGGCTTTTCTGGGTCTTACTATCTTACGGCTTTTTTATAAGTAGCGTTCGTTTTTTAACTTATCCTTTAACGCTTTAATACGCTTTTGGTTTTATGCGTTAAGGGTTTTTAATTACTTTAGGTATTTTTCCTATTTACGTAAAATGGCTTCGAATAAAAGGATTTACGTTTAAAAGTTTTCTTTGGTAATATATTCTGGTTCGGGGGCCTTTCGTCCTTTTTGTTGTGCTTGGAATTAGGTATCGTATTACTTTATATCTTCGTTCCTTTTTTTTATTTCGTATTTGATTTCTTGTCGCTTATCCGGGTTATCCGTAAAGGTTAAACGGAAATTCAAGTTATTAATTATTTTCAAAAATGCCTTTATAACTATTTAATGGATTTATTCCTTTTCCGTTTTATAGTCGCACCAGCCGTAATAGCACATAAGGTCTTTGTTGGGGCAACTTTTTCCTTTAGGCCAATTCGTCGCCGCCGTAATAATATTAATAATGTTTTCCAAGGCGAAGGTTTTTAAGTATTTATATTATTATTAATCCCTAAGGTTTTTTCCGATCTGATTATAAAAGTCGAATCCTTAATTATATATTCGCGTAAGTTGTATTTTAATGTACCGTTTCCCTTCCATATATTTTAGGTAATAGGTACGTTTGTATTAAATAGTATGAAGTTTCCCGTATCGGATTGGTTATCCTAGAAGTAGGTTTTCATCCTAACCTTAATACTTTTTAATACATGCGTTTAGTTCCAGCTGTTCGTACCGCTGTTGCCGTTTCTTCTGGGAACGAGAAAATAGCTTATCCTCCGATAGTTCCTTTTATCCGTCGTATTCCTTCAGCCATTAGGTTACTGTAAGTTCTATGGTAGGGGTTCGTTATTCCTAAATGGCTACTTAGAATAACCTTTTCGTTTCCTGCAGTCCTTATTGTATTTCCTCGGGGGGATTATGGTTATCCCTAATCCTGATTATGTTCATTAATTTATTATCGCTTTTTTGGTTATTTTAAAAGGGTTCCTAGGGAACTGGTATCCAGGTATTTTGTCGTGGCTTTTTGGGTGCCTTATATTGGTATGCCTTATGTCCCATCTTATTACAGTTAAAGCATTTAATGGTACGCGGGTCGCGTTACTGTATTGCGCCTAATTCTATGGGTCCTGGTGCCGTTCTATGGGATATGTTAGTTCCTTATAACGTATTGGTGCTAGGGGGATACCTTGGTTTATTGTTTTATCGGTCCTTGGAATGTCGAATCCTTTAGGCGTATTGTTGATCGTCGATTTTAACTGCCATAGCGATGTAATTTACCAACTTTTCGGGGCGTTTATCCTTAAACAGTTCTTTTTATATTTCCTTTTTTATGCCGTTAAAAAATATGGTTATTAATGCTTTTTGTTCCTAATTAATTTTCGAAATTAATTAAATAAAGGAGTTGCCGTATCCGGAGGTTAATCCCTTTTATTTTAGGTTTTTCTTTTTTTTTTTTCTTTTTTTTTTTAGCTTTAATCTTTTTATATATTATTCCGAATACTTTTTTTAATTTTCCTTAAAGTTTTCGTAATCGTTATAAATATTCGTAATTTTCGCAAATTTTTATTAAGAAAGTTTAATAACCTATTTGCGAAAGGTAAGCTTAAACCAAGTAACCGTATTTCCGGTTAATTATTTTATCACGAACTAGATTTAAAAGGTAGGTATTACGAATCTGATAGGGAAATACTTAAAATAAATACGGCATTCCGTAAGGAACTGTTATAATTTGGTGGTAATTCCGTCGAAAGGGGCAAGCTTAATAACCTTTAAAACCTTCCCGGGTTCCTTGCTATGGGCCGTTTAAATAGGTTATGCGGGTTGGGCTGGCTAATCCGGTTAATCGGGCTATTTTATATTTGCTTATTTTGCCAGCTCGACTTTCTAGGCTTCCAGCTATTTACGAATCTCCTTAAATAGGTTAATAAGTTACGTAATCGAGTTAATCAGCCAGTTAAATCGTCGTAAGGCTTTTTCTTAAAAAAAACTAAATTAAATCTCTTTATTATCGGAATTCATAAAATTATTTTCGGGTACTTAAAAGGTTTTTTTAAAGGTGGGTTATTTATTAAATGACATAATATTAAAAATATTACTTAAAGTTTAATAATATTATTAAATAAAAGTTTATAACGTATAACGTACCACACCAGCTCCCCGCTCACACCAGCTCGCCGCTCGTTTTTTTACCATTTTAACCATATAACTTTAATTATTCATTTTTCAACACCAATAACATGGAACGGCTTATAAAAAAAGCGAAAATAAACCTAGCCGTTTAAGTTAAAAATCGGAACCCGAAACTTAATTATAAACGTCTTTATACGATATATAACGTTTCCGAATCTACCTTAAAAAACCGATATAACGGTATAATTTCCCGAGCCGATATTATCCCTAATTTACGAAAATTAACGTTAACCGAAAAAAAAGCGATTATCGACCGTATCCTTAACCTAGATGCGTAAGCGTTTCCTGTCCGGTTTCAACATGTTGAAAATATAACGAATTTATTACTCGCTTAGCGCGTTATAAAACGCGTCGGGGTTAATTAGGCGTCGAAATTTGTTAAACGGTAAAAAAAGCTTTAAACGCGTTTAAATCGGAAGATCGATTATTAAAAAGTATTATGCGAAAATCTAAAGGTATTTCGTAAGTGGTTCGAATTCGTTCGGGTTATAATCGCAAAATACGATATCGCAAAAAAGGATATTTACAATTTCGACGAGACGGGCTTTTTAATAGGGCTTCTTATAGCATTAAGCATGGTAATTATAAATGTTAAAAAACGTGGAAAACCTAAATAAACGTAATAAGGTAATCGGAAATAAGTTATAGTTATATAAGTTATTAATTCGTAAAGTTAGGTTATATCGCCATTTATTATTTTAGCGGGAAAAACTTACTTTAGTTCTTAATATTATAATAACTTATTGCTAACCGATTAAAAAGTCGGTATTAATCTTAATAGTTAAATAATAAACGAATTAAGTTTAAAATAAATTCAATATTTTGATAAGTATATACGAACGCGTACGAAAAGAATTAAACGTTTCCTTATTTTCGACGGCCATAAAAGTTATTATTTGATCGAATTCGAAAAATATTACGCGAATAACGGTATTATTACGCTTTATATACCCGCGTATTCCTTTTATCGGCTTTAACCTTTCGACGTTTCCTATTTTTCCGTTTTAAAACACGTTTATTCGCTTTATATTAAAGGTTTAATGCGACGTTATTATATCCATATCGTAAAAAAAGATTTCCTCGCCGGTTTTTACGACGCGTTTAAAGCTGCCATAACGTCCGATAATATTAAATCCGGATTTGCAAAAACTGGACTTATTTTATTCGATCCTAATAACGTTCTTTCCGAATTAAAAGTTTTTCCGGTTATACCTACACCGACGGTTTTGCCGTTTACCTCCGCCGGTTTTAATTTTTCCCTTCCCGCGAAAACCTTTAAAAATATCCATAAAGTAATTAAATAAGGACGTTATTTACAAAAAAGAATTAGAAATTATTAGGGTAGCTCGCCGACAAAAATGGTAAAATCGGTTAATCTTTTGATGAAAAATAATTTGTTGCTTTTATACGAAATTGCTTTTTTTCGAGAAAAAACCGCCTAATTACGCGAAACGAATTATATTTTAAGCAAACGTCGGAAAACTAAAAATAAACGTTTTTAAAAAGGAAGGATATTTATTATATAAGAAAAATAAGCTTTTTTAGCCGAAAAGGAAAGGGGTGGTAAAAAAATGCAGCCAATAGCGGTTAAAGATAATCGTCGCAAGAGGGTTGAAACGAGGGAACGGCGATGTCGCGTCTGCGGCAAGCCTGGACATAATACGCGCATTTATCAGGAAGTTATAAAGACGTTTAGCGATAAAAAATCCGATTGATTTTAATTAATTTGATGTATTATGGTTGACTTATTTGAGTTTGTTATCGTGAAGTGTTAAAAAACGAGCGGCGAGCTGGTGTGAGCGGGGAGCTGGTGTAGTACGTTAACGGCTAAAAGGTTTAACTAATTATTACACCTAATCGTACGGTTTATGTTAATAATAATATCGTAAAAAATTAAATAATAATATACTTAATAATTACGTTTAATAATAATAAATTATTAAAGGTAATCTGGGTAATTAAATTATATTATAAGCTAATAATTTATTTAACTTATAAAAGTTAATAAGCGTATATATCCTTATTTTAGCTTAAAGTGCTTAAGCGGTTTAAACCTTTTTGCTAATTAAATCCCTTTAAGCCCCCTTAAGCCCCTTCGTAACTCGACTGGCTTAAGAGCTTTGGGCCAATAGGGGTCTTTAAGCTTTTTAAGCTGGTTACGTAATGTCTGAACTTAGGTCGGGATTGAGGTTCTAGAGGTCCGACTGTATGTGTTGCAGCCAAGACCGTTAGGTCATAACATAAATATAAATTAATCCTTAAGGAAAATATAATCCGCACGTTTTAACCGATTAATAGTTTAAACGAAACCGAATTTTATAAATTACATTTAAAACAGACTTAAAAAGGTTATATATAACCCTTTAACTTATTAACCGAATAGCGTATATTTCTTACACTTATAAAGAAAACCGCAAGTTACCGTTAATTATTTATTGCTAATTGTCAGCAGTCACAGTGATCAAATGCAGGAATCTGGCGTAACTCTCATGCGTTGGTTCTATGTGTTTTAGGAAAGGACAAATCTAGTCCGTGGGCAATCGCCCTTACATACATAATTAAGTGATAAAGGATCATCTGCGGATAAAGGGTGTCCCAGGCAGCACTCCTGCAGCCTGGGCCCACAAAGCCAGCCAGCAGGCAACACCTGTACGCACCAATTGCCGACACGCCCTTTTGCGTTAGGTGACCATGGCTGGAAAGTCCAAAAATCAAATCTAGTCTGTGCGGGGATTGAACCGTAGTCTTTGTTTTCAACTTATTTTCTCAAGTCCCAAGTTCCGTATGAACCGCTTAAAGTCTGCCCTGTCAAGTGGCTTCGTGAGACCATCGGCAGGGTTATCTTTGCTTTCTACGTATTGGAAGCTGATGTTTCCTGCCTGGACTTCCTGACGGACGTAATGGTACTTAACTTTAATGTGACGCTTTCTTTTTGACATTTGCGTCTTTTTTACCCACTTTAGGGCCCTTATATTGTTTTCCAGGATGGGAATGGAACCTTTAGGTATAAGCTTTAGCTCTATTAAGAAGTTCTTAATCCTTATTACCTCCGTTGCAGCTGTTTTTGCTTTTACGTATTTTGCTTCCGTAGTACATTTTATGATAACGCCCTGTAACTTTGAGATTCAAGATACGGGCGTTCCAGTTATGAAGAATATATATTCAGTTGTGGACTTTGTTGACTTGTTGTTATCCGCAAAGCTTGTATTTATTGCTCCGAATAACTTTAGGTCGTTATGTTTTCGGTGCGGGTGGTCTTGTTTTAGCTTCCGGTACCGAAGAGATAGGTTTATCGTACCGTTTAGGTAACGTGGCAATCTTTTGATATATTCCTGATGTCTGGGTGACGGGTTGCTTATGAACCTAGCCCAAGTTAACGTTGCAAACGTTGTATCCGGTTTGTTAATACAACTGGAGAAGTTGAATTTTTTTACCAGATTTGCATATTCGAATGTGTTTTTTTTGTTAGCCTTGCCGTCGTGTCTCATAGCGTGCTTTAAGTGATCCTTAATAAATGGCGTAAGCTTTTTTCGCATCTCGTTTAGCCCAATTGATTTTAATAACTTTTCGATGTATTGTTGTTGGTTTAGCTTAACGTCGCCAGTTGACGAGGAACGGACAATTCGTACGCTTAGGTATTAATCCGCGTTTCCTAAATCTTTGATAGGGACGTCCTTAGCGATTTCCTTGGCAACGTTTTTAAGGTATTATCTGTCGGTTCCGAAGAGCAGGAAATTATTAACGTATGAAGCGATAACATTTTTAGTCTTAGGGTTAAAGTAGATCGTATTATCCGAAATTAATGGGTAGAAGCTTAGCTTCGCAAATATCCCTTTAACTTTTTTTTGCCAAGCAGCTCCAGCCTGTTTTAGGCCGTATAAGGGGTTTATCAGCTTAATAACCTTTTTAAGGGAGAACTGGTACTTTTATTTATCCTCCGGGTACGTATCGAAATACTTTTTCAGTATAGGGAACTGCTTTATATAAATATCTTCCTTCAGGTTTCCATTTAGGTACGTAGCGATAAAGTCGATCTGGAGGATGTGCCAGCCCATATAAGCAGCTAGAGCCATCAAGATCCTTTAATGCATAGTTTTTGCGGTGCTTGCTGCGGTTTTATTATAATTTATTTCTTTTCGCTATATGAAGCTTTTTGCGTAAATACGGGTTTTAAACTTGTCTAGCTTTTTTGTAAACGTGTACTTCTTTTTTAGTACCCATTTGGCATTAATAAGGTATCCGCGGGTGCGGCCCTTATTAAAAGATGTAAAGTTAAAGGTTTTACGTAAGAAGTTTTCCTTAATTTCCGTAAAGATTATTTTAAGCCATATTTCTTACTTTAAGCCTTTTATAGCTTCCTTTAAGGACGGGCCGTCGTCCGTTACTGTAAACAGCTTGTAAATAATAAATAACTTACCCAGGTTAATATCTTCCGAATCCTTAAATATGCTATCGTACTTATTTTTCAGCATGTTAACTATCTATTGGTATTCGTAAGCGTTCCGGACAGCCCGTTCGGCGTTTCCGGAGCCACCAAAAAAGTCTTCGTCGTCATTTAACGAACTGAAATGGAAGGTATGTAAGCCGTAATTATTGCCCTTTTGGGTTAAAGCTAGTTTCAGTTCACGCATTAATTCTGGGGCTTTATCTGGAACTTTCAGGGTATATAGCTTGGGAACCGTTTTCTTCAGACGCCCTTTTTTACGTTTAACCTTCTTGGTTTCTTTATCCGTATTATCCTTTAAAACGACGTTATAGTCCTTATTTTTCACTTTAACGCCCTGTTTTTGACGGTATCTCAGACGCTTTTGCACTGGTTACGGAAGCGATCGGATGATATCCCTAGGGTCTGGAAATTACCCTGGCTCTTTTAGGTCTTCATAAACTATAACGTACGGCGTAATAAATACTTTACCGCCCTTTAGCAACCATACTTTATAGTTATAAATCCCTTTATAACTTAGCAACATCCCCTTAACCCCTTAGGCCTTTAATTTCTCTAACCTGGTCCTATAATTCCCATCGATTAAAACCGTACATCTACTGCCGAGGATACGGAGGTAACTATTATCAGGCTTATATAACTATCCTTTAGGATCGAATGCTTTCTTAAAGCACTCGATTGGTATCATATTATTCACCGTAAACTATCCAATCCTATTAATCGTATGCGTTATAACCTCCATAACGAAATCCCAGAAATATATAAAGATCTTCATTTACGCGGAGGTTATACGCGCCTCATCTTATAGGAATTAAATACCTCTTTCCGTAATTCCGTTCTGATACTAGTTATGTAGGTTAGAAATTACCAGCTCGATGCCCTTTATAACGTAAAAGTTTTTAATAATTATTATGCCGAATTTCTTGCTGCCGTCCAGGCGTAATATTTGCATTTTTTTACTTCGGCCTTTTATATCGGGAAAAGTCGTTTTTAAACGCTTGATTATTCGTATGATATATGCATACAGGTTCTGCTGGACCTCATTTTTAGTCTTAAATAAATAATATTCTTTACAGCGCGAGAGGTCGTTTATAATAAGGCCGTAATAGGCCTTGTTTTTAATGCTAATAAACTTAACGGATTTTATATCATACCAAATAATCTTTCTTACGTACAGCCCTTATCTTTAGAGGTTTATAGATGGTATCTTCCGTATCTTACCCTCGTTACATGCTGTACAAAGAAATGATTCCACATTTCCGGGGTTTATATCGATCCCCGTAAACCTTTTAATAGTCCAAATTAATCGTTTAATGCTGGGGTGGCAAAGGCGGCGGTACTAAAGGATAAGTTTCTTTATAACTTCATCCGTTATAAAAACCTTTCCATCCTTAAGAGCGTTTATAAGTATTCGCTTCAGGTCATCGCCGTTTTCCTTACCGAATGCCTCCCCCAGCCCGTGGCCCTATTGCTAATTCTCGTCGTTCGTGGATTCCGGGGCCTTAATAATAGGCTCCGGCTTCCCATAAAGCCATAAAAAAAAGCCTTTCCGAGGCACGTTAATCGTTATCAACTGGGACCCATCAGGATTTACTAAGGTGTTCTTGTTTAGGTAACCTTCCCTTTTGTAATATATCTTTCCAGAGAACATCTTCAGGGGGAAGCTATCAATATATAACGTGTACTTTACCAAGGTTTCGTTATTCTTTCCTCGGGGACCTCTTAAGGCCCATTTTACTGTCCCAACGGAGGTGGCTAGCACTGGCCTACCACCTATCATGATGTAGATTCCCTTAAACTTGATATCTAGGATAATGTTCTTTTCGAAATCCTTGATATTATTCGTAATGTTAACGTTCGCTTTTAAATCCCAGAGCAACTTATCTTTATCGTTAGTTATGGATGAATGGATATAAAGAAGCATGACGTTTTTCATAACGGTTGCTTCAAGGGTCTTAATTACTAAAGCTTCAGCGCATCCGACTGCTATAACTTCAGCGCACTCGACTGCTGTAGCTACCTCTCCGACAGTTGCTTCAGGGCACTCAGCCACTAAAGGCCCTGCAGCTAACTCCTATAATATCTCATCATACCATTGCATCAGGTCCTAAAGCTGCTGATTATCGGCTTGGGCGCTAAATGTTCCTCCATTAAAGCGATATACGTCCTTTAAGCCCTCAGGGATAAATTGCTTTTCGCCCTGACCACCTTTTTGGGTATCGCAAAAGCTGCTGCTTCGATTATTGTTGCTGTTATTGCTTCCCTAATGTTAACCTTTCTTACCTTTCTTTCCTTTGCCGTTTTTTTCCTTCTGGGGCTTAAGGCAATCCTTGGCTAAGTGCCCATACTTGCCGCAATTAAAGCAAAGAGGATCTCCGTTCTTATTCTATACGGGCTTGTTATTTTTGTTGTTATTATTGCCCTTACCCTTACCTCTCTGGGCGTTATGGAACTTCCCGTTTTTTTTCTTGTTGCCAGAACGGTCATGGAACTTGCTATTAAAGTCGTTAATCAGTTACTGGAAGGAGTAATCCGTCTAGCGCAGCACTAATTGCATCGTCTTGCACCAGCTGCTAGCGCGGTCCTCCATAGCAGTAAAGAACATGGTAATATGTTCCTCGATCCCGAGCTTCATACCACAGCCTTTAACTTCCCGAAGAAACTTTTGAAACTTGGTGGTAAACTGTACTAGGTTTTTACTATCGTATGTGATCTTGCTTAGCTCCTTCCAAAAGAACCTTTACCTGGCTTTGCCTATTACGGCGTAAATCTTTTGGAAGGTCCTTAACATTTTCGTTCCCTTTTTAATATTTATGATTAACTTAAGGGGCGCCTTTTTACAGGTTTTGGTAATGGCCTTAACGAAACGCAGCTAATTTAATTACTTCAGCTTTATACCCTTCTTATAATTAATTTCCTTAAGTATAAAACTTAACGCGTTACTTTAAAGCTCCCAATTAACCCAACCGAATAGGTAATTCTCCTTATCCAGCGTAAAATCAAAGCGTTTCCAGCGAAGTTTGCTATCTTTATTACTGGACTTCTTTTTTTTTAGGCGTATACCTGCCCCGTTAAAGCTATCTAAATTGCTAAAGGAACCGGATAAACTGCTAAGAAAGCTATTACGTTCTTTGTTACGTTTCTTTAAGGGAACTTAAGATAAGTTTAAAGATAAGGATAAAGACGAAGAATTATCTGAATTATCAAGGTCGTCGCGTGTTACACTTTTTTCCTTAGATGGCTTTACCTTTTCACTTTTCGCTTTTTTTAGGGGGTCGGGTTTCTTAATGGATCACCTTCTGGGTTTTATTTCGCCTTTTTTTAAAAGGTTAATTTTTTTTACGTCGTTCTTTTTTATTACAACGGGAGTTTTCTTCGAGTTATTCGCCCGCATTTCGGGTTAAATGCTTTACGACGTTTTAGGCGTTTTCGCTTATGTATTCGTATTTTGCGATTTCGTTGGTTAAAACCCGTCCAGAAACTATATTATTATTTCGTTTAGTTGTACTATCGATTCTTTGGTTTCTCGGTTTTGGAGCCTTAGCTTTCTGACTTTTTTTTTAACCTGTAGGTATTTATTTTCCCGTATTTTAACGTCCCGTTTAATGTTACTTAAGTTATTATCTAGGGATATATAAAGCTTGTTTAAATCTGATTCGGAATGCTGTCTTTGGATAGGTAAGGTTCTTGGCCTGTCTGCTTTCAACTGCTATTACTAAAGCAGTAAATCATCTTCCATTAAAAATGGCTTTTGTTTTTCCTCCTACCTTCCCTTACTATAGTACTCTTCGGGTAAAGGTACGCGTTTAAGGGAAGGGAAAGGGTTATCATTTTGCTTCTGGCCCTTCATAAGGACGAAGCCCTTATCGGATGGGTTGCTAACTATTAGCTTAGCAAGGAACTCTCCTGAAATACGGCGTTGGCCTGACATCGTTAACTGCTACTTAACTCTCTTTTTGAATCGTTAGCTAAGCGGCTTTTTTTTGAACCTCTTACTCTCTCTGATAATAACTTAGCTATTGCCGCTACCAGACTGCAATCAACCACTTCGTATAACGTACTAGGTTATCAATAACCAGAAGATGCTACCATGTTAGCAGTCACAGTGATCAAATGCAGGAATCTGGCGTAACTCTTATGCGTTGGTTCTATATGTTCTAGGAAAGGACAAATCTAGTCCGTGGGCAATCGCCCTTACATACATAATTAAGTGATAAAGGATCATCTGCGGACAAAGGGTGTCCCAGGCAGCACTCCTGCAGCCTGGGCCCACAAAGCCAGCCAGCAGGCAACACCTGTACGCACCAATTGCCGACACTAATAACTTAATAACGGTATAATTAAAGATAAAACCTTTTACATATAAATTTATATAAGAACGTACCAACTAAGCCTAAAACATCTTTAATTATTATTAAGCTTTATTTTTAAGGTTTTTACTTTCTATGGGCCTTTTATACGTCCTTTATGGCTCGGTACTTTAAGCTACAGGAGTTAAGGTTAGGTACACCTTCTCCTCCTCCCCTGGTTCGTATGTCAGGCCACTGCCGGCTCATATTGGACATGTAAGAGCAATTCCCTGATGATTGATGATCTATCTACCAGCTATCTCAAGACCGTTGATCGTCTTGTTTATCCACCTGACTCGATGACGTCTTAGAGACGTTGCCAAGATATCCCGAGACAGCAAGGGAAGGAGCTTCCTGCACAAGAAGAAAGTGCATATCTGGACAAGTTGGAACCAGAACAGCGCCGTTTGCCAGATAACAACTTCCAAGTTCGATGGCTCAAATGGCGCACCTTTAAACATTCAACACGGGGCAAGCGACCAGGCACCTCCCCTTCAACCAATGTCGGCTGGTTCCTTCGGCCTCAGTTTGGTTGGTAGGGCTTTTCCGGACGCGCATCGTGAGCTGTCCTAGGCCACTCGCCTAGCATCTGCCCAGAGGCATGCAACCCTTCTGAATTGTGCCCAGGTTCCCCGCAACCAAACGGATGCTTGGATTCGAACACAATACCGCCCAAGGCACTCCCGCTACTTACCTTTACTCTTCCTTTCGCAACCTACATCTGCCACCCTCGCATACCGTTAAGATGGTTACCTTCGAAAGTAACGCTCTGAGCAAGCTCTGCTCCAAAGATCAGCTTGAACTCCTGGATGCCGTCGATCAACTCCGTCTGCAAGGCATCAATAAGTATGTTTCCCTACCACAGATTATTGTCTGCGGGGATCAGTCATCCGGGAAGAGCTCCGTCCTCGAAGCTATCTCTGGCGTCTCCTTCCCGATCAGCGGCAACTTATGCACACGCTTCCCTACCGAGCTCGTCTTGCGCCGGACACCGCATATCAGCGCCAGAATTACTATTGTCCCGCATGAATCTCGAAGCGAATCTGAACAACTTGCTCTCCGTGGCTTCCAGGAGCGGCTGGATGGATTTGCCGATCTGCCTAAGCTCGTTGAGAGTGCCAAGCTGGCGATGGGCATCACAACGCACGGCAAGGCCTTCGCCAAGGACATCCTCCGCATCGAGATTACCGGCCCTGATCGCCCGCATCTTACCATTGTCGACCTCCCCGGCCTCATTCACTCCGCAACAAAGCATCAGTCTGGCTCAGATGTTGAGCTCATCCGCCACGTCGTCCAAGGCTACATGGAGCAACCGAGATGTATCATTCTAGCGGTTGTCTCGGCTAAAAACGACTTTGCCAATCAGGTAGTGCTGAAATTGGCCCGGGCGGTGGACAGCAGTGGCACCCGAACCCTAGGCGTCATCACGAAGCCTGACGATCTAACCCCTAGCTCAGAGCGCGAGGCTCTCTATGTTTCTCTTGCCAGGAATCAAGAGGTTGCGTTCCGCCTCGGCTGGCACGTCCTCAAGAACATGGACTCGGAGAAGGGCTCGTGGAGTCTTGCCGAACGTGATGCTGAGGAGGCTGAGTTTTTCAGCAAAGGTATATGGACAGGCCTGCCGCTTGCTCATCTTGGCATTGACAAGCTCCGTGGCCGTCTCAGCAAGGTTCTCCTAAGTCAAATTGCGTCCGAGCTTCCTAGCCTGATGAGTGAAATCGACCAGAAGTCCTGCCAGACTCAGCTGGAGAAACTGGGCGAACCTAGGGCCACCCTCGACGAGCAACAGCTGTACCTCTTCCACCTAAGCCAGTCATTCCAAGCCCTGGTTAAAGCCTCTGTGAGTGGCAGTTACAACAGCAAGTTCTTCGAGGATGCCTTGACGGAGACGGGCTATCGACAGCGAATCAGGGCTGTTGTGCAGAACCTGAACGAGTCGTTTGCTTCTGATCTCGCTAAATCCGGCCATTACCGACAGATCACAGAGGAAAAGACACCGGATTTAGCATCTGGGCCAAAGTCAATCAGCCGGAATGAGTTCATCACTCATGTTGAGAACTTCATGTCTAGGACCCGCGGACGTGAACTCCCTGGCACTTTCAATCCGATGGTCGTAGGCGATCTATTCTTCGAGCAGTCGCAGCTGTGGGAGTCGATTGCTCGCGAGCACATTGACAAAGTTTGGACGGCTGCTCGCGACTTCGTGGGTCTGGTCGTTGCTCACGTAGCGGACAGCTCCACGGCAGGGTCTCTTAAGCAGGAGATCTTTCAGCCCGCGATGACGGAATTACTATCATAGATGCGACTTAAGACAACAGAGCTCCTGGTTCCTCATCAGACCGGTCACCCCATTACCTACAATCACTACTTCACTGAGACTCTTCAAAAAGTTCGTCTTGAGAGAAAGGGCAAGCGCCCAGAGGAAATTCTACGCAAATTCTCCGGGGTTGGCGCACTGACGTCGCAACATCAGCTGAGTGGGTATCATAACCTCTCACAACTGGCTGATTCCTTGGGTCGAAGCACTGAGCCGGACACGGATCGTTTTTGTACTATAGACGCCGTGGATTGCTTGGAGGCCTATTACAAGGTGAGAAAACCCCTCCCTCACTCGAATAGCTCATGGCTTTTATCATCGTCGGATTCAAGCGGATATTAAACCTTGGTATAGGTTGCCCTAGAGCGATTCATAGATGATGTGGCTGTTGAAGTCATCGAAGCCAAGCTTGTGTCCGTTATCGATGAGATCCTTTCACCCGTGAAGGTGTACCGAATGTCCCCCGAGTTGGTGTCTCGAATCGCCGGGGAGTTTGAGGAGAGCCGGACGGAGCGTGAGCAGCTTAACAAGCAGCTCAAAGTCTTGAGAAACGGGCTCCACACATGCAGGAGAATTGTGGGCTTCCGTGTCCGTGGAGGTGGGTCTTGAACAAACCTTACGGCCTATACGGGTTCAGTTCATTGCCCAGATCTAACTGTTCTAGACTTTGGGTTTGTTTCCGCCCGAGAGACCGACGATCACAGCGATGGTACGGTTGATAACGAAGACTCGTACTCGAAGGCGTCCATTGGCAACAAGAAAAAAAGAAGGGCAGGGTAGCTGCGAGACGAGTCTCGCTCCTGGGGGAGCTAAGTTCCTAGATTTTGTCGGATACAGTGCCACTCGGTCGGAAGGAATCGGGCCGCGTGTCGCGCTAATGGGTGGAGGACATAGACGGGCTCTAGCTCGGAGGGAGTAGAGAAAAGGCTCCAGGGGAGTACAGCCACAGTTTTCAAGTACCCAGTTCGGAGGGAGTAGAGAAAAGCTCCGGGGGAGTAGAACAAACGTGGCGCAGCAAAAAGCTCGGAGGGAGTAGAAATGTTACGGCCTCGTCCACCGTAGCAGCTCATATACAGCTGTACGCACCAGAATGATTGCCACAATTGCGATCATTCCACCGATCTTTTGCCCTGGTGGCGCAGCGGTATTGGTGCACCCGTTACAAGAAAACGCCAAGCCCATTTACTGAAAAATTAATCCGGTATCCGTTTTTAAACCTCCCGCCGATATCCAATTAATGCATTTATTAAAAGGGATCTAGGCTATTCGGTATTAACTTACTATATACGGAATAATTATATATAACAAAAGTTATTAATCTCGCCATAATTTATTATTAACCGACTAAAAGGTCGGTATTAATTACAATAATTATATAACTAACAAATTGAATTTAAAATGAATTTAATATTTTAATAAGTATATTCAAACGCGGAGGGAAAAAAAAATTATTTGCTTATTTTTAATAGTTACGAAAATTATTATTTATTCGAATTCGAAAAGTATTACGTAAATAACGGTATTATTATACTTTATATATTAACATATTCTTTTTATCGCTTTTAAATTTTCGACGTATTTCATTTTTCCCTTTTAAAACGCGTTTACTTATTTTATATCGAAAATTTAATACGACGTTATTATATTTATATTACGAAAAAAGATTTCCTCGCCGGTTTTTACAACGCGTTTAAAGTTACCATAACGTCCGACAATATTAAATCCGGATTTGTAAAAGCTGGATTTATTTTATTTAATTTTAATAACGGATTTCTTTTTTCTTTATTTTTTTTTTTCATATAAAAATTCTGTCGGTTATATTTATACCAACTGTTTTGCCGTTTACTTCCCTAAGTTTTAATTTTTCGCTTCCTGCGAAAAGCCTTAAAAATGTCCGGAAAATAATAAAATAATATTATTATTTATAAAATAATTAAAATCTATCAAAACAATTTACTAACAAAATTAATCTAATTGGTTAATCTTTTAATAAGAAGTAATTTATTACTTTTATACGAAGTTATTTTTAATAGGAGAAAAACCGCTTAATTACGTATAACGAATCCTATTAAAAAAAACGTCTGAAAATCAAAAATAAACGTTTTAAGAAAACGAATATTTATTATATAAAATGGATAGGCTTTTTTAGCCGAAAAAAAGGGGGGTAATAAAAAGTGCAGTTAATAACGGCTGAAAATAATTACCGTAAAAAGGTTAAAATAAAGGGACGGAAATATGGCGTTTATGGCAAGCTCGGATATAATATGCGTACTTATAAAAAAGTTAAAAATACGTTTAACGGAAACGAATCCGATTAATTTAAATTAATTAATTACGTTATTATTATTTTATTTAAGTTTGTTATCGCGGAATGCTAAAGAGTGTCCAGCTTACTGGTTTGTCTAGCTTAATAGTATGTCACGTTATCCGTAAATATATAATTAATTTAAATTAACTGCTTTTTTTATTATTTCTCGGAATTTAATAATTATACATATTTACGTCCCGTAATTTTATTAAATAGAGGAAATATTAACGTTAATAAATTTTATTATTTATTAAATATCGTATTTTATCTTTAACTATTTCATAATTAAGTTAAATTCTAATTTTTGTTTAATTTAAAAATGAATACCTTTATGTCCGTTATAATAATAATTATTATATTTTATTAATTGTTTTATTATTTTCTTATATTCTTCGAATAACTCTTTAACGTAAATTTAAAAACCTTTGCCATAATTACATTATTCGCAAATAAAACGTTATTTTAATTATTTGTTAAATCTTTATTATTAAGCTATACAGTTAACATTTTAATACCTATTAAATAGAGTATAACGTAATTAATCATTATATAATATACGTTATTAAGGTTTATATTTAATTAAATAAATCGAAATACTATAAAGGACATATTAAGTTAACGTGTCACACCACCTCCTCGGACAAACCACCTCGTCGGACACTTTTTTAGCTAGTGCAACTATCCAACTTTAATCGCTTATTTTTCAACACCAACGTTATGGAACGCCTTATAAAAGAAACGAGAATGAATATGGCCGTTTAGGCTAAAAAAAGAAACCCAAAACTTAGTTTTAAACGGCTTGGTTGTATATATAATATCCCTTCGTTTACGTTAAAACCCCGAATTAACCATAAACCTTCCCGAGCCGATATTATCCTTAATTTGCGAAAACTAATGCCGACCGAAAAAAAGTTAATTGTCGACCGTATTCTTAATTTAAATACGTAAACGTTTCCTATCGGGCTTTAATATGTTAAAAATATAGCGAATTTATTACTTGCTTAACGCGTTATAAAATGCATTAAAGTTAATTAGGCGTCGAGATTTATTAAACAGCAAAAAATACTTTAAATACGTTTAAGTCGAAAGATTAATTATTAACGAGTTTTATGCGAAAATTCAAAAACATTTCGCAAATAGTTCGAACTTATTCGAGTTATTATCGCAAAATACGGTATCGTAAAAAAGGATATTTATAACTTCGACGAAATTAACTTTTTAATAAAATTATTTATGATATCGGATATAATAATTACAAACGTTAAAAAACGTAAAAATTTTAAATAAACGTAATAAAATAATCGGAAATAAGTTATAATTTTATAAGTTATTAATTTATAAGGTTAAGTTTTACCGTTATTTATTATATTAATAAAAAAAACGTACCTTGATTTTTAATATCGTAATAATTAATTATTATTTAATTAAAAGGTTAATATTAATTTTAATAATTAAATAATAAACGAATTAAGTTTAAAATAAATTTAATATTTTAATAAATATATAAGAACGCGTATAAAAGGAACGAAACCTTTCCTTATTCTCGACGGCCACGAAAACTATTATTTAATCGAATTCGAAAAATATTACGTAAATAACGATATTATTATTTTTTATATATCCGTATATTTTTCCTATCGGTTTTAACCTTTTAACGTATTTTGTTTTTTTTATTTTAAAGCGCGTTTATTTACTTTATATCGAAGGTTTAATATAACGTTACCATACTTATATCGCGAAAAAAGATTTCCTTACCGGTTTTTATAATACGTTTAAAGTTATCACAACGTCCGATAATATTAAATCCGGATTTGCAAAAGCTGGTTTTGTTTTATTCGATCTTAATAATATCCTTTCCGAATTAGATATTCCTTCGGTTATGCCTATACCGACGGTTTCGCCGTTTATTTCCGTTAATTCTATTTTTTCCCTTTTTGCGAAAACTTTTAAAAATATCCGTAAAGTAACAAAATAAGGACGTTATTTATAAAGAAAGATTAAAAATTACCAGGGTAGCTCGCCGATAAGAATAATAAAATCAGTTAATTTTTTAACGAAAAGTAACTTATTACTTTCATATAAAATTGCTTTTTTTTCGGGATAAAATTACCTAATTACGCAAAACGAACCATATTTTAAGCAAACGTCGGAAAATTAAAAATAAACGTCTTTAAGAAAAAATGGATACTTATTATATAAAAAGGATAAGCTTTTTTGGCCGAAAAGGAAGGGGATGGTAAAAAAATGCAGCTAATAACGGCTAAAGGTAATTATTACAAAAGGGTTAAAACGAAAAAAACGAAAGTATAGCGTTTGCGGCAAGCCCGGACATAATGCGCGTACTTATAAAGAAGTTGTAAATACGTCTAGCGAAAAAAAAAAAATCCGATTAATTTGAATTAATTGGATGTGTTATAATTAAGTTATTTAAATTTGTTGTAACGGAGTGCTAAAAAGTGTCCGACGAGGTGGTTTGTCCGAGGAGGTGGTGTGGGACGTTATATATTAATTATAACGTATAAAATAAAGCCGATTCTTTTAAAATTTATTAAAAAAGCTGCAAAGGCCCGTCTAAGCAGCAACGAGGATGGCAACAAGAGTAACAAAGTTGGCGAGGCTGATGGCATCGAGTCATCGTTGGAAAAGGGCAACGGAGACGATACAGCGGGGGGGGGGGCACGATGCTGACAATTATAACTGGCCGCTATAGTTGTCGCTGCAGCAAAGCCTACAAGTACATCCCGTTAAAGGTTACTTTTATGGCGTCCATTGCCATCTGCGAAGTCGGCAGCCTCATCTGCGGTGTTGCGCCAACGTCGGAGGCAATTGCAGGTGTTGGCGCGGCCGTCGTCAGCTCCGGCACGTACACCGTCATTGCTTTCGCCGCCGAACCCAAGAAGCGTCCAATGTTCACCGGAATCCTCGGCGCGTCTTATTGCATCGCTTCCGTCGTCTGTCCGCTTATTGGTGGTGTCTTCTCCGACTACGTGAGCTGGCGCTGGTGTTTCTACATCAACCTGCCGATTGGTGGCGTCTCTGCTGGAATCATCCTCCTCTTTTTCCACACGCCGCAAACGGCGAAGCCCACCAAGGCACCTCTGAAGGAGACAATTTTGCAAATGGAACCTCTAGGTACTCTGCTGATCATGGGTTTGGTCGTCTCCATAATATTTTTTCATGCAGTACGGTGGGCAGACGTATGCGTGGGGTTCGGGCGTCGTTATTAGACTTTTCGTCGGCTTCTTCGTCATACTTATCGCCTCCGTCATCTTAGAAGCCCGTTTAGGCGAGTGTGCCATGTTGGTGACACGGATTATGAAGCGTCGTGTCATTTGACTTACCACGGCTTTTCAGTTCTGCTTCGCCGGCTCATATTACGCCGTTCTCTATTACCTGCCCATCTACTTCCAGAGCGTCGACAACATAAGCCCGACCGAATCTGGCATACGTAATATCCCTCTCATCGTTGCGTTCACTCTGCATCATAATTT
Organism: Monosporascus ibericus; assembly: GCA_004154915.1. Taxonomy (NCBI): domain Eukaryota; kingdom Fungi; phylum Ascomycota; class Sordariomycetes; order Xylariales; genus Monosporascus; species Monosporascus ibericus. The sequence goes on from QJNU01000622.1 coordinate 27,498, forward strand.
CTGGCGGGTTTATCACCAAGACTGGTATCGCAGCGCCGCTTCTCGTCACCGGCGCGACCCTTGCAACCATCGGCTCAGGCTTGCTTTACATGCTGGACATCGGGACCGGCAGCGGCAAGTGGATTGAATACCAGATCCTTGCAGGGGTCGGCTGGGTATTGGTTTCCAGGTCCCAATCATCATGAGTCAGGGCACCTCGTCCCCTGAGGATTTGCCGCCTGCAACGGCCATGATCGTATGTGAGTATCATTGCATGCCCCCTTAATGCCTATGGGTGGTGGATACTGGCTCGTTCCACTGAGTTGACCAACACATTTCTAGTCTTTCAGGCTCCCGGCAGCGCCTTCTTTGTCGCTATGACCTAGTGCGCCTTTGTCAACGAGATGCTTCGCATACTACCGTTTAGCGCCCCCGATGTCTCCCCGATGCGCGTGGTCTCGGTCGGCGCTATAGAGATCAGGGCCGACTTCCCTCAAGACCAGGTTCAGGTTATCGTCGTGGCATATATGTCAAGTATTAAAATCGCCTTCAAAATTGCGACGGCTGGAGTTGAAATATCCGTTATCGTGTGCCTGTTTGCACCTTTTAAGCGGCTGGGCGTCAAATAAGGGCCTCCATCCACGGCACACAATAAGCCAACAAGCACACAGCCAGTATTCACACGAATTCGTTCCTTGCTGATAAGGAACGGGACTCAAGGGCCTCTGCGTGGCTAATGGCTGTCACTGCGGGCCCGTATATAAAACCACAGCAGGAAACCGTTCTTCCTGTTCTGTATGTATTAGGAAATTAATCAACATTGGCCTACCTTACCTTTCTTTAACCTGTGACTCTTAACTAGTTGTCATCGCTTCGTTATTAACAAGTGGTGAATGACAACGTGGGGAAGGTTCGTTTTTATGTCCCGCGGTCCACCGGGGCCGTCTACCTAGGTATGTCTGTATCAAGGACTGAGAAGAGGTCAGAGGGATCATCAGCTGCGGGGCGGGTTGACCCGCTTTTGATCTGTCAATAGGGGTTTCCGCCAAGCTCAATGGGGGCATCGGGCATGTGCCAAGCCGGGAGCTAAAGTGTGGGTTTACTTAGTATCTTAAAGTTCAGCCACAATTCCACGCTGTTCTCTACCAGCCACAATGGGACCGCAGGTACGTCACTGTCCAAGCCAGGCTTCCAGGGACTTTTCAACCTTTCAGTCCTTCACTTGTCACGACTGATCTGAGGCGCATTCGAGCCTTCTTCACATTCCCTTTCATATTCTTTTGGACTATAATCAGCCACCGCTATAACTGCTCTTCTTTCTTCATGGAGTCTTGCTAGATTGTTCAGCATGATACTACTGTCGAGCAGTCCATCGCCGATTCCTTCTATTGTCTTCGCAGTTATCGCGCTCCTTATCATTTCCGTCGCCGTTCTCCTAATCTTACGCCACTACTTGCCCTTGCGAACGACACCGGCTTATCTCTTGGTTCCCGTCTTCTTCGCCTTATGGCTGCCCGCTAGCATCGTCCTGCTTGTTCCCATCGATCTCGCATCTAGCTCTGGTACCGAAGATGAAGCAGCGAAAGGGATATGGCTCCCCGACCGGGCCCTACTCGTGTCGTGGAGGATCACCTACTGGTTAACCTTCGTACTGACATGGTATGTTCCGTCGCAAGTGTCATCCGGGCCTCCTCTAACTCCTGGGCTGCCTCCAGGTTCATCCTTCCCATCCTTGCCGAGTATTCCGACGCCGGTTATCGCGAGCCCAAGGACCGAATTCTATACGCGTTGCGAGAGAATGCGCAGTACCATGCCATCGTTTTAGGCACCGGTGTTGTTGGACTCATATACTACTTCATATCATATAAGCCGTCCTTCGATGCTTTAAAGGGGTTGGTCATGGCTCTCTCCTACTGCTGGGGCTTGATTCTGGCAATCTACCTGATGGGCCACGGCCTGGTCACGATCCCTCGTGGCCTGATTAGGAATGCGAGGGCTAGCGAGCGGCTCCGTCGGCTGCAGTCACGGGCGCCAAAACTCTATGAGAAGATGGAAGACGCCCTTCTTAACTTGGAGGAGGTGGAGGTTCAGATTTCGGAGCTAAGCAGGCGCAAAACCGGAACTGTCAGAGATTTCCAGGACTGGATCGAGGAACTATCGGACATGTGTAATCTTCCCGAATCTCGGCCAAGGCCCGCAGCTACGCGGCCGGGAAATGATAGCCGCATTATACCGACGGTTATAACGGAGAAATATTTAGCAGACCTAACCAGGCGCCTGATCCGTGCTCGACATTCGAGATCCAGATACGTCGACGAGTGGAACCATCTATTACACAATGCATCAAAGGCGCAGGCGATCCTCGACGCAAAAGCGTCGAAGAGACTCGATTTTGGCGCGTCTTCTCCCAACTATTCGGTCTGGGAGAGCATCACCATTCTAACGCCTTATACTCGCTACCTCCTTTGCTGCCACTTTCTCCCTACCTTTCAAATTTTCCTTGGAGGGTTCTTGGCTTTAGCATCAATATGTATCGTCTGGTCTGAACTGGTGAAGGCTGCAATGCCATCATTATCCGTGATTCGATATACAGTTGTGCACCATTGGTCAGGGGACAACGGCAGAGTCGGGTTCGCGGGCCAGGTTATCGCCGCCTTCTGGATTCTATACATGTGCACGGCGGCCCTGCAATCGGTGACGGAAGTCAAGGTGTGGCGCGGTCGTGCCTTGGTCCGCCGCAACACCGCCCACGAATCGGCATTCTGGTATGCAGGCCAGGTCGCGCGTCTCAGCGTCCCGCTATCGTACAACTTCGTGACCTTCCTATCTCCCATGATATACCAGCGGACCACCTTCTACGGCATCCTCGGGAAGTACGTCAACCTCACACCACTCGGCGAGCGGTTCGACTACCTATTCCCGATCCTCGTGCTCGTCCCCGTATGCGCCACGCTCTTCGGGCTCTACGGCAGGGTCAAGCGCCTCCTCGGGTTTGCAGACCTCGTCGACGACGAGGACGACAACCAGCCGAGCTACGGCACCGGCTCCTGGCGCGAGGGCCGCGACCTCATCGAGCGCGATCTCCACGGCACCTCGCTCTCCCGCAGGATGCTCGACGACGCCGCGCTGTCATCGCCCGCCGCCGCCGCCGGCCTCGACAACCACCACGGGGCCCGCGCCGCACCCATCCTATCGGTGCCGGTCGCCCGGAGGGAGGGCACCAGCACGCCCTTCGCCACGTCGCCATCTTACCGCGATCGGCCCGTCGGCAACGTCGCTGGCCGGCCGTCTCGCTCCGCGCAGCCTGGAACCCCCGAGGAAGAGGACGAAGACGACAACTTCTTCACCAATCTCGGCCACCGGTTCAAGAACACGATCGATACCATCGATACTCCCAAGTGGCTCCAAGAGATCGGCGACGGCTTCAAGAAGCCCAAGTGGATGGGCGGCGGCGACGACGCCGGTGAAGGCAGTAGTGGGAGGCCGGGGCAGGGGCTGGGTAGGACCGACTCTGATATACGGAGGTGGTTCGGTGGAGAAGGTAGGATAAGGCTGTGACGATAGGAGATTTCATATATGCTTGATTGAACTAATAGTAATTCATTGGTGGCATATTTGCTACTGCGAATGAGGGAACCCCTGGTTATCAGAAGCAACCGGACTCTTAAGAGGATCGCAACTCTAGGAGATATTGAGAATTCCATGTAGCAACAAAGGACCGTGGGATCATCCCCTGACCAGTGGCGCTTGAATCTCCAACAAGAGGCAAGGAACTCGAGAGATCTTATCAACTACTTCCTATCTAAGGAAGATAACAATTCCTTCCGTACAGGCTCTAATCCCACCGACCAGCTAGTAATTATCACTCCCCTGCCTGTAGCCCGCGTTCTCGCGCCCCGTCTCCCCCAGGCCGTCGCTGTGCAGCGCGTCGCCCACCTTCTCGGCGATCCGGCCGACCGTGCTGTCGCTCTTATCGTTGCCGGAGTTTCTGTCGTCGATGTCACCGTCTCGGCGGCTAGGGCTGTAGGCATCGTTGTTGTGGCTGCTGGAGGAGCCGTACGTGTTGCCGGCCCGGGTCGATCCGTACGAGGTGTCGTCGTCGGCGTTGTCACGGCTACCGGACCCGTAGGTGGTAGTGCTGTCATCGCTGTCGCCCGACGACGAGCCGTACGCGCCGAACCCGGTCCCGGAGCCGTAGCTGCTGTCCTCCTTGTCGTCCCGACGGCTCCCGCTGGAGCCGTAGGACGCATCGTTGTCCGAGGACCCGAAGCCGCTCGACTGGTTCCTCCCAGAGCCGTACTTGTCATTGTCGTCGGCATTGTCGTCGGCATTGCCGCCGGCGCCAGATCCGAACTTCTGGCCGCTGGATCTATACGAGTCGTCGTCGCCGGTGCCGGTGGCGGTGGTATTATAGCCGGAGGACGAGTACGAGTCCCCGCCAGAACCGGAGCCGGAGCCCTGCGGGAGCCGTTAGCTGATGAACTGGACGACATGCCATGCTGGGGGCCGGTGGATAGGAGACTGGGGGAAGGACATACGTAGCTATCGTCACTGCGGGCGTAGCCCGACTATTATGAAATGGAGTTAGCCGTCGGGATCATAGAGATCTCGCGATCAGGTGCGCTTACGCTGTTGTTATTGTCGTCGTTACCGTTGTAGGACATGATGATCTCGTATCCTGGGATCGTAACCGGCTGTTTCTTCGAACTGTTGAGTGTCGGGAAGGTCGATTCAGAAGAGACAGAAGGAAGAGGGAGGAGGATGGGAAATCTTGCGGCGAACTGACCCAAGCATTGTATGGAAGGCTGCGGAAGTCGGAACAAAGCTCGCCCTCCATCTCCCTCCCGTCTTCCCCTTTCTTGCTGCCCTCAGCTACTTCCCTAATCCCGTAGCTCCTTTGTGTAAAGTTACTCTGTGGGAATGGGAAGAACAACCCGCGCAAGCCACAGAATAGATCTATTAGCGAGCTTGGCCCGTTTCGAGCGGACGAGACGTCTGGCTTCAGCTCTCTCATGTTGCGCGTTCTTCGTTTTCATTTGTATCACCTTGCGAGAAGGGAAATGTTGCGCAGAGAGATTCTTCACGTACGTAAGGGATGACAGCTCGGAGGAAACTCTTCAACCGACAGCTCAGTTCCTGCGGAAGCTGTCGCACACCTAACTACCTACACGCCAACATAGCGGCGCCCAGCTTCCATCCTTACTTCGCGAAAAATATCATATAGTCGACTATCTCTCGGAATTCCGAGAGAGAGACAACGAGGCCCGGCAGCAGCCGACTCAGACCTCTCTCGCAGGACCGACGCTCAGGGTTCTAGTTAGAACCTCTTTTTGGAACTGAGCTACCAAGGGCCCCAACGACACGACAACTTATAGCTCCGACAGGTTATCGGATCGGCGGCGGAGCGGTCAGCTTTTAACGGTTGAAAGTATCTGTCTGCCTAGGACAGAAGTGGACGGCCTCGCGCCGCCCTGGACTGCCGGGACTTGCGATACGTAATGTCTATCCGTCTGTCAGTAGGGGTAAGCATACATATGCCGCCTCCTCACGGTGTCATCAATAGTCGTCATACGTATCTATGGACAAAGAACCCTGGTGGCTGGCGTGGGGTCCTCCTCCTTTATTTCTCGTCCGGAGCCGGGCTAGGTGAGACATTGTTCTCCTTGCCGTATTGCGCGGCCTCTTGAGATCTCTCTGAGACTTCCACATACCTAGGTGTATATGCCCATGCACTTCGTAGATGCCTAGAGATCGAACTCTCTGATCTGATTCTGTTCCGCACGTAATTCGTACGCATTGATCTTTGACACCTAGCTCAAGCTGTTGCGAGGCCGACCCCTTTTTCTCTAATTGCCGGGCTTCTGCTTCGTGTAGGAGAGAGAGTATGGTTGGCTGCCCCGCTTACGCCAAAGCCAAAGGGAGACTACTGGAGGGCTTTGTATTTCGTTACTTAAGCTATTCACTCAGCGGATCACATGTCACCTAGATCGTGAAGAGGACGCTCAGGGTGCAGGGGTTGACTTTGAATATACGTGCTCAAATTCTCTACGCGGTTGTCGCCGTGTATGCAACAACAACAACAGCTGGTGCAGACTGAATGCTTCCTTGGAGAGAGGGGACGGTTCTGGGCAAACTTGTCGAGTAAGTAACCGCTTTGTAGATCTTTAGAGGCTGCTCTACAGAAATCGAACTACGAACCATCCGAGGCGATCCCAAGATTTGCTGTCAATATTATTTATTCTTTCGATTGCGATTGCTACCGAGTAGTTATTCCGTAAGCGTTCCTCTGAATCGGATGGCTGCCGTGCAACACCCAACTCCCAGCTCTGACGCCATCCCTATGCTACGCCCAAGGCGATGGTATTCGCCCGGGCGGCATGCGTGTTCTAATCTCTATGGGTATCATCAACGTATATGCAATGCTCCGTGGTGCGATGCTATGCCCCATATTTGACGGAGTTTCGGGCTTGATAGCAGCGGTGATGTGAGTGACGCACGGTTTATCCTGTCCGTGGCACTTTGTTTCGGTCGTTCGAAATCGGTCGTGAGAGGGTCCCTTTCCTCCCATTCATCTCGACAACGTCGCGTCGGCTCCGCTTGCATGGACGACACCATCTTCGCCCTTCGAGGCAGGCATGGCGATAGGCCGTTTTTGCACCTGCCGTGTCAGCTCGACGTATTCCTTCTGGAAGAGCTCCCGAGTACTGCGAGTCAGCTCGTCGACATCTTCCGCTCTCAGTCCAACGGTGGAGATGGGATCGAGAACTGGTGTAAAAGATCAGCGCTGCTCCGGATTCGGGGAATTTGTAAAGTTGAGGCTTACCCTTGACGGGGATGGTGCCAGACTTGAATACCCATTTCTTGAAGTTGAGTATGTGGGAGTAGTTGGCCACGACTACCGGGACAATGGGAACCTGGGCCTGGACGGCGAGATGGAAAGCCCCCTTCTTGAAGGGAAGGAGCTCCGGTTCGTCGGAGTAACTGCGCGTGCCCTCGGGGAACATGTAGACGCTCTGCTTGCGCGTGGTCATCAGCGTCGCGGCGCCCGCCATTGCTGCTCTCGCATCTTTGGAGTTCTGCCGGTCGATGAGCACGGTGCCGCTCAACGATATGAACTGACCCAAGAAGGGGATATTCTTCAGTGATTTCTTGGCAGTCACGCTGCAGTATTTGGGAAACATGGATCCGAGCATGAGCAGGTCCAGCTCCGTCTGGTGGTTCCCGATGAACACGGCGGGACGAACGGTGTCGAGGATTCCCTTGGGATCGTGGACCTCAAACTTGACGCCGGTGGTCATCCCCATGACGTATTTGAATGCGCGACCGGCGGCCCATTGCGAGCTGTGTTGCTCGCCGAGGATTCGTAAGGCGACGCAGGCGAATATTCCGTATATGGCGCATATCATGAGGGAGATGTAGGCGGCGAGGGTTCGAGCTACGAAGGCGGCCTTGTTCGAGAATGGTGTGAGCATGTAAAAGAAGAGGACAAGGCCGACATAACCCACGATGAAGTAGGCAAGATAGAAAGAGAACGACATGTTGGGCCAAGTATATTATGTCGTCTAGCAAGAAGACGGCGACTATTCTATTCGCGAATACGGTTCGGGGAGGTAGCCTGTCATCTGCGTACGTTAAAAGCAACAGCCTGACCAGGCAGACCAAACCAGACAGACGCAAGACGCAGAATGACGATGGCGCAAGAAAGGAGCGTCTTATTTTTCTCTCCCAGGAAGCAGGAGTTGAAAATTCAACCTTTTTAGAGTTGTAAGTGGTCTCCCGCGTCCGAGGTCCCTCACCGACTAAACAAACCGTCGTCGGTGAATTATTTCAACTTTTTGGGGGGGCAATAGTTTTGTTGAGGGGGGGGATTTTCAGGTCTTGGCATCGAAAGCCACTCCCAGGTAGGTAGGTACCTACAGTTACCGAGTTACACCTAGAAGCCCTAGAGGGCTGGATTTTAGCATGTGTCCCCCCACCACTACCGCTGCCAAAAAAAAAACCCCTGAGTCCCCTTATAGCTCTGCAACTCTGACGACGGGGGCCAGCAATTACCCAGTTGAAACGAGTATCACGAAGTATCTATCACTGCACCATTCGGCCCTCGTGGCTTCGGAAGGCACCACATGATCGACCCTTGAATCAAGGATTATTGCTCGTGACTCCTGGTCAGGGGGGTCGTTCAGCATGTGCTGCGCCTTTCCCTACTCTCTGCATAGCCGGATCTCCGATTAATAGGTCCCATCTCCCCGCCTTACCATTCTGCCGGGCTGCCACCACGCTGCCCTTTTCCTAATGGCAATCGGGATGTTCAGGCTGTGCCTTTATGCCCACGCAGCGTATTATCACGTCTAGAACTTTACCCGGGTAATGTGGCTCGTAATCACGGCTTGACTTCCACCCATTAGTAACATATGAGTCTCTTCGGATGCCACCTGAAGAAGTCATCCGCAGACGCCGGCGTCAATGTACGAACAACATACAGGAGAATATCCTACTTCGAGCATGTCTTTTAGCACTCTCTAGATGAGTTCTCAACCTGATTGTCAAAGGGTCAGGGCCAGGACAACGAATATGACGAAGTAGAACTCGGACACGGTGGAGAGGTTTCAACCGTCGGACTCGTCACCGAGACCCGACCCGCACATTCCGAGGGCTCTTTGCGGCATCTCGCCCGCGTCGTCCGTCATCCGACCCCGAAGTCAACAAAAGAGGTGTCAATGCACCAGAAGCTTCGTCGCAGCTTAAGTGAATATTAGAAAGGATAAATGTCAGTACTAATGTTATGATCAAGACACTCACCCGCATTCAGTGATGGACGCATTAAAGGCCTAACGATTCCCACATGGTAAATGGTGGTTTCTTGCATCTCCTATCTTATTATATATATTCCTCTGACAATACGGTATAGGTAATTGTCATTCTTGGATCTCGTAAATTTTTCGTACGATTAACGATGGCGGCGCTCCCGTGGACTGTCCGAATACGGTAGTATCCGAGGCAAGGCACAATGCATTGGCAAACCCCAGCACTATACTTTTTCCAGTCCGGTACATGATGACCAGCCAATTAAGAACAAGACAATTGCTTCAGTGGAAAAGGTAATGGTCCCATTCGATTGCTGACATATCCGTGCATCCATGAATACAACATAGTATGTACATATGTGGGGGTCGCATAGCATTGCGGGAACCCGCACGATCCGAGGCCAGAAGAAGAAGACGATCAGAGCCCGCTCTCGAAGTGTCACAGACTGGAATCGTTAACATCATCTCCCCCCAAATGTACCTGTACCTCTATTCCTTCCCACCCTCATACTTTTCAAAGGTTCGATGTTTCTATCTATAACCTTCGGAGAGCCAAACTTGAGCCCCCTTTTCTGTCCACCTGTCATATATATTCTATACTTGAGTAGTCTGCATATATCCATGCAAACATGATACAAGCCCCCCGAAGCCAGGTTGGCGGGTCTAGGGGCTTCTAGTTCCCAATTTTAGACAGTAGAGCATGGCAGTGTGTGTGCAATAAGTAAGTCATAGTACATAGCTGCATGCAACGTAGTTGGTTCCATGCTGTCTGTCGCTGGCGTCTGGTGAAAAGCGGTTGCTGTCCTGTCATGTTCCCCACCAGCTGGGACTTGAAAAGTGCAGGGAACTGCACTTACGTTGAAATTCTTCCTCCGTCTCGCCAACTTTCCTTTCTCAATTGTCTTTCTCGCAGCTGGAATCTATAGTCGCCAACTACTCACCAAACAACTGAAATCAGTTATGGACGCCGTCCTTCGCCAGTCCAGGGCCATGTGCCCCTTCCTGAAGAGGGCATCGCCGGCGACCCTCCGTGCGCTGTCGACATCGACTCGCCCCCAGGTCTCCCCCTGCGGCGGAACCATCTCCAAACTGCAATTGCTTGGCCAGCGATGTCCGGTCATGGGCAAGGCTCTCGCCATTCAGTCTGCCAGGGTTGGCAGGACTGGAACGGTCGGAACTGCGTCTGTCGCCGGCCTGCGCAACTACTCGGGACAGTCAAAGGGGGCGAAGGCTAAGATTCACACTAGCCGCCATAACGAGGCCAGGGCAGTCGAGAACCCGGTCTTGAACGGTGAGCACCGCGATAATCAGCAAGGCCATGAACAATACGCTGACGTGTGATGAGCAGCCCAGTACCCGCCGCCGACCATACCGGTCAATCGCGCATCCGCGGCGACCGTCCCCAGTGGCACGCCATCGAACGCATCCTCCAAGTTCGACTACGATGGTTTCTACCAGGCGGAACTCGATAAGAAGCACAAGGACAAGTCTTACCGTTACTTCAACAACATCAACCGCTTAGCCAAAGAATTTCCACGCGCTCATGGTGCGAATAAGGCGGAACGTGTGACGGTGTGGTGCTCCAATGACTACCTCGGAATGGGCAAAAACGAGCAGGTGCTGAAGGCGATGCACGAGACGCTGGACGAGTACGGGGCGGGCGCCGGAGGAACGCGAAATATCTCCGGCCACAACAAACATGCGGTGGAATTGGAGGCGACGCTCGCCGACCTCCACGCCAAGGAGGCCGCGTTGGTCTTCAGCTCGTGCTACGTGGCCAACGATGCGACGCTGGCGACACTCGGGAGCAAAATGCCCGATTGTGTCATCTTGTCCGACAGCCTGAATCACGCATCCATGATTCAGGGCATCCGCCACTCCGGAACCAAGAAGATCGTCTTCAAGCACAACGACTTGGAGGATCTCGAGGCCAAGCTGGCCTCTCTGCCCCTTCATGTGCCCAAGATCATCGCTTTCGAGTCCGTCTATAGCATGTGCGGCTCGATTGGCCCCATAGAGGCTATCTGTGATCTTGCCGATAAGTATGGAGCCATCACCTTCCTCGACGAAGTCCATGCGGTCGGTATGTACGGCCCGAGGGGTGCTGGCGTGGCCGAGCACCTAGATTATGAGGCCCACCAGCAGGGCAGGCCTAGGGGCACCATCATGGATCGTGTCGATATCATAACCGGCACGTTGGGCAAAGCCTACGGATGTGTCGGTGGCTACATTGCCGGAACTGCGAAACTTGTTGATATGATCAGGTCTCTTGCACCTGGGTTTATTTTTACTACCTCCCTTCCCCCGGCAACCATGGCCGGTGCGAGGGCGGCCATCGAATACCAGATGAACTACAACGGCGACAGGAGGCTGCAGCAGCTCCACACGCGCGCGGTCAAGGAAGCCCTGGATGCTAGGGACATCCCGGTCATCCCGAACCCGTCACACATCGTCCCGATCCTGGTCGGGAACGCCGAGCTCGCGAAGCAGGCCTCGGACATGCTGCTCAACGACTACCAGATCTACGTGCAGTCGATCAACTACCCGACGGTGCCCGTGGGCCAGGAGCGCCTGCGGATCACGCCGACCCCGGGCCACACCAGGGAGTACCGCGACCAGCTCGTGCAGGCCGTCGACGAGATCTGGTCCAAGCTCGGCATCCGGCGCACCTCGGAGTGGGCGGCCGAGGGCGGCTTCATCGGCGTCGGCGAGACCACCAACGGCAAGAACACGGAGCAGCCGCTGTGGACCGACGCCCAGCTCTGTATCGACCACCAGGTCGCCAGGGAGATCAGAGCCCAGGTGCCCGCCGCCGGCTTCATGGAGACCCTGCTCGACCGCGAGACTCGGGAGTCGTCGGCCGGAGCCGTGAGCACCTCCGCCTAAATGGAGACAAAGTTCCATCTGAATCTATCTGGGCGGTTGTTTTTCTTTCTAGTTGGAAGGGGAGCTCATCGGACCCGAGACCACGTTCCTTCGAGCGTAGTGGGAGGCAGCAGCGGGTGAGGCTTGACATATAGCCTCATTTGCGACATGTTGACAATTTTCGATTCGATTCTTCCGATCCTGGGCGTTGTGGCCCACGCTGTGGCCCTGCTCCGGCGTTCCGAGAGTATTTAAGATAATCAACGCAAGCTTGCTTACAGCGGCTATGCGGCGAATTTAGCAATAGAATCAGCACCATCTCTTAGTTAGATGGAACATGCTCATTGATTGGCTACCTATCTTGTCTCGTTCTGTTGTTGAAGTATGTGACATGTTGTGACGTGCAGTAGATGAAGACCCCCTCTTATACTTATTTATTGTGTTTGAGCCAATCGTTGCTCCCTTTATGAGAGCGGATCACACACGGAGGCTCGGGTCTCTCTTCACGTGACAGAACTTCCCTCTCGTACGTGGAAATACTGTCCCTATTGCTAGGAACTGATAGTCATTACACAGCGTATGCATCTGGCATAACGTCCAATTATGCCCTCTTGGCGCATGGTCCGGAATTCGAGGTCATGGACTCAGGCCAGATGGACTATATTCTCCGTCCCCGGGTAGATAGCAAGATCGACCGGGCGCATCCTCTTTAAGGCCATGCTCCCACCCAGCTGTGGACATGGGCTGCATGGAGGATATAAGATGACAAGGTACAGTCTCACTTTTAGATCATCAATGGACGACTAAACTCTCAGTCATTCCTCCTAATTAGGCAACTTTGACTTCACTGCGTGCGTACGAGAGAAGACCGTATATACCTCGCTCAAGAGGAAACCGCCCTCGCCAAAGATGCCAGGACGGAGTTACGCAGTGTCCGGGATGGGCATAAAAACATATCCTAATGATAGCAACAGAGACCTCGAATCGGGGAGTAATCCGTGGTTAAATACGGCGGCATGGGAAGAACAACGAGATGGTGATAAAGGTCAGCTGTTGTTTGGTACGGAATAATAATAGAGAAGCGGCATCAAGTCGTGGGCAGTTCAAGTAGAATACCATGAGCCGAAACTTGGTGGAGGACAACATTAGGTGTTTCAATTGCCGTGGTCTATCTGTTGTAAGACGCTGAGCGGTCGGTTACGGCTTCCTACAGCATACTTGTATCCATCCGTGGTTTATATATCGACTTGTCTGGGCAATGCCACAAGCATCACCCCCCTTGCACATGTCTAGCTGTATTGTAGTCAGTCAGTCTACTAGGCCAGCATAAGGGGCCACGCTAACGTACATACCTAAGCAGGCGCTGTATGTATGCAGCTCTCCGATAAGCTGATAAAGCTCTCCTGGTCGCGACGCGCCACTATGTTTAAAAGGGCAGAAAACGTGGCGTTTGGATGGTTAACAACATCTTCGCCATCACCAATCTCGAAGTCGACGAATCGAGATAACCTGCAATGAAGGAGGATGATGAAAGGACGAGCTAGCCAATTTTAAGGTTTTCGAACAGCGACCCCTCTGGACTTTCGTACTTGATGTTCTGTGGCAGGGTACTATAAAAGAAAATCAACCGTCTCCGACCTTCACTATTAGACCGTCTCCAATGCAACATCATTCCAGCTCACCATTGTTACAGTTCTTTCATCGGAGCAGCTTTCCGAGACATTTATCCTTCCCGCCTTTCTGGTGCAGCATTACAATTCCCGATCTTTATTAATAAAGGAGGCGTCGGGTTACCCGGTTTCCCACAATGGACGGACGCCCGCCTATACCTATACAGTCCATCGACGAGCCCGGACTGAAGATAAGCAGCGATCTGCTCCGGAGCATGCGCCAGGAGGTCGCCGGACTTCTGGGGAGGAACCAGCTGGGATTTCCTGGCGCGCAACCCGTCAGTTTCACCAGGAAGCACCTAGATGAGCTTCGTCGCCAGGAGTGAGTTTTTGTATCCCAAGTATCTCCCATACGCCACACAGCAATAAGTGGTACATCACAATCGACTACCTGGAGCGCAAGGCTGATATGGCATGTCCCCTTCTCATTTACAGCTACTACGTCTGCGAAAAGTCGGACGGCATCCGCTACCTGCTCTACCTGACCGAGGACGAGACCGGCGGCGAGATCCAGTACCTCATTGACCGGAAGAACGACTACTGGTTCATCAACGCCGGCAACCTACACTTCCCGACGCCGGCAGGCGAGCAGACCTTCCATAAGGCCACGCTCCTCGACGGCGAGCTCGTCATCGACGACCTGGGCAACGGACGCAAAGAGCCGCGGTACCTCGTCTTCGACTGCCTCGTGATGGACGGTCAGGCGCTAATGTCACGGGAGCTGTCGAAGCGGTTGGGCTACTTCCAGGAGCAGATCTTCAAGCCCTACGAGGACCTGCTCAAGAAGTACCCCGAGGAGCGCCAGTTCCAGCCATTCTTCGTCGAGATGAAGGACATGCAAGTCGCCTACGGCGTCCAGCACGTGTTCGACCATGTCATCAGGAAACTGCGCCACGGCAACGATGGCCTCATCTTCACCTGCCTACGCAGCGAGTACAAAGCGGGCACGGACCCCCACATCCTCAAGTGGAAGGAGGCAGACGAGAACACCATCGACTTCATGTGGAAGCTGCACTTCCCCACCGTCGAGCCCAACGAGCAGGAGCGCGCCGAGGGCGTCACGGAGTCCTTCGTCGACTACGAGGCCGCGCCGGCTGTCGACCTGCTGGCCTACCACGGCAGCAACGGGGCCGACCCCTACCAGTACTACGCCCCGCTGCATCTCGAGGAACAAGAGTGGGAGATTCTCAAGTCGCTCGGTGACCCCCTCGATGAGCGGATCGTCGAGGTGTATATGGACGAGCAGAAGCGCTGGCGCCTCTCCCGCTTCCGCGACGACAAGACCGACGGTAACCACATCTCTGTCGTCAACAGCGTCATCGAGAGCATCCGCGACGGCGTAACCAAGGAGGACCTCCTTGGCGCCGCCAAGAGCATCCGCGACAACTGGAAGGCCCGTGAGCAGGCAGCACGCAGCAAGCGATGAGAAGAACAACCTGCCTAACCTAGTTATAGACGGAAAGTCGGGCAACCTCAACACAAAGTGCATTCGATTGGGTTGCGGCGCGCATTGATTAATCAGCGGTAAAGAGGTTGACGGGTTTCCACGCATACAAAAGAGACGGATGGAGTTTACGGATCGAGGGTTGAGGTTTCTTCGTGAGATACCAAACAAAAACTGGAATTGGGACCTGGAGCGTTGGTTGATGGGAGATTCCTTCCTTTTCCGGTCGGCGTTCATCGGGCCAAGGGGGTTCACCAGGTACCACTTGTGTAGGTGGATTTGGAAGGGAGCGTTCACTGATTATGTATAGTTAGTAGGTCACGCCCTCGTTATTTTGAGAGTGGGTATCAGCACCAGCAAAAATAAGAATATCGATCAGTTTGGCGGTTCCATTGTAGCTGGCCGAAGTAGCCTCCCTGCCATCATGGCCATCTTACGCAGGGCAATCGTCGGGAATTGATGGTTATTCGGTTTTCGCCCTTGAAAGATGTCCGAATCACACCCCGACGCCTGGCACCCTCTCCCTGACCCCGCGGACCAGCGGCGGTTGCGGTTGCGGTAGTAATAGTGGTCGTGGTCGTAGTCGTACTACCGCCGACAGAGGCGTGCTCGGCGTGCTCGGCGTTCTTGTTCTCTCCCTTGTTCTCCCCCTTCTCCTTGTTCTTTTCCTGCTCCTTTGACGCGGAGGTGGTGCTCTGGATCTTCCCCAAAAGGACTTTGAACTTCTCCCGGAGGTTTCACATTCTGTAGCTGGACTGGGATATGCCCGGAAGGGGTGCTTCTCAGGGCGGGTTGGCGGTTCCTAGTTTTATTTCCAGTGAATCCTCGAAATTCGTTCCTGATACTGTCCCAGGGGCTCGGAGCAGCTAACTGGCTACTTAGTGTCTTCGTCTGTCGATGAAATTCTGCTTCCACTTCTTGTCTGCTCGAGAATACTGGTGCTGGGATAGAAAATGCTCTTCCCATAGGGTTCGGTTTGGGAGTAGATGATGGCATCTGAGATGATCTGGCCGACGATTTCTGCTTAGATACTTGCAGGCGAGGTTGTGCGGCAGATGGTTGCGACAGACAACGGAGAACCAACTAGCGCTGTTGGGAATCGAACCTAACATGACATGTGCCCGGGCGGCGGGGGGGCGGGGGGGGGGGGGGGGGGGGG